>JAFEMH010004458.1:0-208496 GCA_022495995.1 Adenophora triphylla var. japonica
AGAAGTCCCCAGATTTCCAAAATTCTCAAACCCCGAATTAAATCTCACCCAAGTCCGGCACGACTCCTACCGCAATTTTCACCCTATAAATAGAAGTTGCCGTCAAAGGCAAGAAGAGGATTTTTTGACACCAAAAATCACATACCCCACGGTCCAAACCGGGTTTCCATTCCCTTCCCGAGCCTCCCGTTTTGTCTCGATTCTCCGCGTGAAACCTTCGCAGATTTCGATTCAAATACGCACCCTACAACTTCGAAACAACTCCTTTCGAATAACTTTCCGTGTCCCGTGCACACTTCCCGAGCCAAAGGAGAGTCGACCCTAGCCATAGGTATAACTCCCTCTCTCTCGAATCTTTCTGCGTTCCTGGTCTTGGCTTACGCGCCGCCGCTAGTAATCAAGCTTTCGAACGTCCGTTATCAAAATGTAGACGCTCCGTCTAACGGGGTCCGACACGTTTTAGCCTCTCGATCCTCTTCTCTTCCGTAAGAGAAGTAATCACTGTTAAAACGGCGTTCCGACCCCCGTTCCGTTTACTTTCATGTCATTTACAATTCCGAGCCGTTTGGCCTCGTTGATCGTCATTTACAATTCCGAGCCGTTTGGCCTCGTTGATCGTCATTTACAATTCCGAGCCGTTTCGTCTCGCGATCGTCATTTACGAATCCGGATCGTTTGATTCCGTTGACACCGCTTAAATACCGTCATTTACAAGTCCGATCCGTTTGGATTGTGATAGTATTTACTTTTCAAAAGTCCGAGTCGCAACCCGATTCGTTGATCGCATGTCATTTAATACGCATTTTCCCGTAAAAATCGTTAACAATGTAATGCCCGGTTCAAAACCGGAGTTCGTCCGTCGAACTCTCTTTCAAAACGCGCGAAATGACGTTCGCCTCCGAATGCTCATCTTCAAACTCAAAGCCGCCATTTGACACTTAAAATCATTTAATACGCATTTTTCTCGTAAAAATCGTTAACAATGACTCGCCTGGCTCAAAGTCGACGTTTGCCACGCAAACGCTCATTTCAAACTCAAACCGACGTTTGTCATTCAAACGCTCGTCTTTCAAACAAAGTCACCTAATCAACGTTTGTCATTCAAACCAAGATTAAAGCTTGTCATTCAAGCCCCCATTTCAAAACACACACACACACACACACACGATTTCGAGAAAGGTAGAAAGACTCACATACGAGGCGTTTCGGCGATCTCGTCATACTCTACCCGAAACGTAACTTGACCTCCGAACCTAACAATCTCTCGGTACAAAAGCTTTTTACTCGCTTTTGCCGCCAATAAAAATGATCCCCGTTTTCAAAGCCTTTTCCTAAGTTTTTGCTACCAATAAAAACGACACCATTTTCACAATAGCCGTTTCTCAACGTTTGGGCTCAAAATACAAAACCGCGTGGCGACTCCTCATTTTGTTCCTTCCCATGAAGCGAGGTCTCGACACCAACCCTCCTCGAAAGACAACCGCTTTTTCGCGCGCCCGCGCGCGAAAAGATCGGGTAATTTCGCTGGCGACTCACTGGGAAAAGCATACTTTTTCAAAACTACCGATGTTTTCTAAAAGCCTTCCGTGGGTCAAACTTTCGTTTACCCTTCCTCGTTTTTGTGTGTGTGAGTTACTTTAAACCTCGAACGGTTTTTGTTTCAAAGGCATTACATTGTCAACTTTTCAAAATCTTACCACATGTTTGTGCATCCCCATTCATGTTTGATTTTCATGTTGCCTTTGAACCGTGCATCATAAATTCTTTAAGACACATTCTCGAAAAATCTCGTTTTACTCGTAAAAGAATTTTAGTGACCGCACACTACGCGCACTTGCCGCCTAACACCGCACTTCACGTGCACTTGCCGCCTCTGGCACACCGCACACTACAACCCCTAACCCGGGATGGCCTTATCGCTTGCACTCCGATTGGTCTCGCCGTACACCTTTCGGGGCGCACGGGGTCGTCCCAAACATCCCATCCTAGCCCGTGTAAGCCATGCACTCTCAGTGTCACACTTTGTCCAAGACCCCTGGTTTTTGGCTTAGCTCGTGTCATAAAGCCTAAGTGTATGTTTTTCACGCCGGCCCCGCTCCGAGTCAAGCTCGAGAGTTTTAGACCAAAGGTCGTTCCCGACCCGAAGTCTTGAGCTTTTCAAATTTTTCGACTTTGACGCGGAGCTCGCCGAAAAATATACCCGAAGGTTCAATGTGACGCCATGTCACCAAACCTCGCCGTATGTACCGTGCCGCCCACAACTTGGCCAACGCTAAAAGCTAAAGGTCTCTCGCACAAGCGTAGTCAGAGAGGTCATGCCCAAATTTTGGCACGATCCCCGCCTTAACTTAAGGACGTTGACCTCGACCGTGGCCCGTACGTCGCACACGTCGAAAGTTTGCGTGATCGCCTAGCCTTAAGTTCACTTTTTTCCTTTGCTCTGGGTGGAACTCGCTTGCCTTATCAGTACCTCGCTCGGGATAGTCCGTCCCGAGAAAGATGATCTACAATGGAAACGAGGGGCTTATAAGCGTAGTGACGAGATCCACTGATTAGAGCTCTAGGATTAGTTGCGAAAAAGAAGACACGCTCTTTTCCAACCAATTAGGACTCTGAGAAAACACGCTTTAAGTAAATATTAATCAGTAACCGCACATTGCACAAGCCCGAAACCTTGAGCCAAATACCCTTTTCCGAAGCCTAAACCCTTCCTTTCGTTCCCCGCAATGAGCGTAAAGTGGTTCGTATTTCCGGTCCGCGCCTTGCCAGGATCACAAAGAACGGCAAACAGCCGTCAGACAGCTCTTCGGTTGCCTCCCTGCCTCAAACAAGACTTCCGACATGTCTAGCTCACCGAGAAATCGTGACGGAAGGACCCCGCCACCGGTAATGTATATGACATTGGAAGAAGCCATCCCGGGCTTGTGAGGTTCACAAGAGGCGTAAAGAAGATCGCCAGTAATTTCGTGGTACAGCCTTCCGAATGAGCGTGGTATAGCAGCCTATCCCCTGGTCAGACGGAGATTTCTTTGTCCTCGGTCGAGGATGACGATTCCCCGAAACCAGCTCACCAAACCTTCAATCAGTTCCTCCCCCGCCAACTTACGGGATGCCTTCCAACCAAGGAAACAAATGACCTAGGCTCCATGTTGCCACCTCTCGTGGCAACCCCGTCAATTTTGGTCGCCCCAAGGCTACACCCATCACTCAATATCACCGCACCGCTGACCATCTCAGGATGCCAATATCCTCAATACCCTCCCTGTTCGTCCCGCTGCCTATACACGAATCTCTAAACACCGGGGACAAACCCCGATACAGCCTCGTAAAAGGCTCCCGTATATTCTCATATACCAAGCCTTCCACCTCCAATCACTACCGCCACGTGGTAAAGCACTCCGGCGCCGAGCCTCACAACCCACCACCGGACTCCAACCTTTAGCCCTCGGATGGTCGAGCGATGAAAGCACCCGAAAGCCACCATGAGCAAATTTCAAAGCAGAAACGCTCAAATCCACGTATCCGGAATGGTCACGCCTCTCCCCGCCAAGTTCGTAATGTCCTGAGATGGACCGATTCGATGGAACCGAATGTCCTCAAACGCACGCCGACACTTACGTTCTCGCATGAGAGCAAAAGGAGCAACCCTCCAAAGAAATGGCCGACCACTTCCAAAGATACGCTCAAAAGTTCAACGTTACGATGGTTTCGAGGGTCAAGCCTCGCGGATCGCCACACTGGGAACAGATCGCAACATCTTCCCCGGAACTGGCATGCATCCAACTTAGAGCTGGGAAACAAGTCGCGAGGACTTAATCACCACCGAGCGTAAAGCGGATGAAAGTGTTGGGGAATTCTACAAGAGATGGAGCCTGAAACTCTCCGAAATCATGGAGCCACTCTCCAAAGACGAATGATGCGGATCTTCAAGTCCTCGCTTAAGACCGTCCATCGTAACTCTCATCGCCACAATTTCTTCCTGCATCTCCTCGGCCATGGTCAATGCCGCTCACAGCTCGAGAAGGATCTCAAGGAAAAGTTGGCTACCGCACAATGCCATACAGATACCGCCAACAGCTTGCATCTCAATCCCGCACCGCCCCGGCAGGGAAAGATACGTCCGTCAACTACGTCCATCAGTGGACAACAATGGGTAACGTAAAACCCACCCCGCAAAGCAACAAGTTTCTACTCGTAAGGCTGTCGTACACTTCGACAAGTTGGACATGCCACTGAAAGCAAGATGTCGGAAGGGTTAATCAAGGAGGGTCTCCTTAAGCCCGTGGCCAATTACAAACCCAAAGTTCCCGTGAGCCAATGCGGACAAGAGCAAATACCGCGCGCTTCCATCGCATCACGGCCATACCACTCGACAACTGTTTGGGGTTACGATACGAAATCCGTAACTTGATAGAAGAAGGCAAGTTAGAGCGCCCCCGTGGGCCCAATACACGGAATCCCTTTCCGAACAATAACAAGTGAATTCCATTGAGTGGGTGCCCAAGAAGCGTGCCACGTAACCGCTCCGCCTCTTCACTGATCCTCCTCTAATGTCCACATCGCCTACGATGTTTGTGATTGCTCCGCCGCCCGGAGTACGAGTCTCGAGAAACCGTCCGGAGCAATCCTCCGAGAAAACAAGAAGAAATCCTCTCAACAAGCAATCGAGAGAAAGATACGAAGCCGGAGATACCAGCCAGGGTACACTTGGAGAAACCCTCCGGGAGGTTCGACTACTACGCACCGTACTCCACCTACCCCTCTTGCCTCTCCAGCCATGCAGCCTCTAGAGCAGACAGGTGGGAAAGCCGAAAAGTCCCACCGAAACCGTAACCAGCACTGGAACACCGGAATACCTCATCTTGGTAGTCTTATCGCGCCGTAAGCCTAACCCTCCGCGGATCGCCCAAGATTCAACTTGTCCCTTCCGAGCTCTGGACCAGAAAGGAAGATCAAGGTCACTCGCAATCGCACTCGATCAATGTGCTAACCAAGGGCGGCAACCGCCACAGTGCAGCCTCAACATACTCCCGAGGTTCCAAAGAAAGGCTTTACCTCGCAAAGAGGAAGACAGAAACGGATGGGCCGGATGACTCTCCTTCTACTGGGATAGAGACGAGATCTACGACTCCCGCCCGTATGGCAAAGATGATCACGTTCGTGACGAAGACTTACCGAGAGACGCCTCGGGCACAACGAAGCTTCCAGACATCACTCTCAAACTCAACACCATATCACTCCCCTGAGTATTGGTAGATAACGGGTCAGCCGTTAATGTCCTCCCTCTCAAAGCATGACGCGAGCTCTCCGCATCCATGAAAGCCATTTGATACCGTCGCTCGACTATCAAGGCCTACGACAACCTCGTCTCGTCCCCATCCTGGGACAAGTGACTGAACTTTGGTTCGAAACCCAAATGGTGCCAAAGCAAAATTCCACGTGATGGACATTCCATCCGAGTTCACAAACTCTTTGGGACGCCTCGGGCTACACCACACATGAAAGCCATAACTTCCACTCTCCATCAACGTGTCAAGTTCATTAACCTACAGGAGATCTCGAAGTCATCCGAGGGATAGCTTTCCTCATAGGAAACGAAGCCGAGACAAAGAGCCAAGCGTGTCCGCACTCGTGCACCGGGGTTACCTCCTTCGAATCAACCAAGGGACTACCGGGCAAATCTCATCGAATCCCTCAGAGTCCTGGAGATGCTAACTATGTAAACGTACTCGAGCAAAGTGCACTCGGCAGCCCGATACATCAAGTTCAACCGTCGTTTCCAACACTTGGAGGCAGATTGGAAGGAAACGCCGAATATCGCTATGATACGTGGCACATAAACCCCCTCCAATCGGAGATTCGTCAAGCATTCTCCAAACAAACTCTCGCCCCGCTGTGCGAAGAGGTTTTTGTGATAAAGGTCAACAAGCACCGTCATTCTCGTGATGAATGCATGGAAGTTGTATGGGACGTCCTCCACGAGGAACTACCCGCCGCACCCCTCTTCTCCAACGAAGAGCATGATGTTTTCCTAGTCGCTCCAAAGAACGCAACCCGACGCAATACGTCCCTACACCCTGATTGAGCGATCTGATGACGATGAATCCGGACTCTCCGGAGTCGAGGACGCGGCACCCGCAGCGCACCTCCGCATTCACATGCTCGCTTTGAGGACTAACTCCTTCCGATCGTGTCACCTACGACCAAGGTTCCAATACCATGGAAATTGTCTTCCAAGTGAAATTACCCTGGATCCGAGAGGCCTCGCGCCCAAGCATCCGGCATCTTTCGCCGCTCGTTGGAGGTGTCTCGCCGTTTGTTTTCGCATTTGTAGAGTCGCCACGCCCGTTTTTATTAAGCCCAAAACATTGAAAAGGGCACGCTTAAAGATAATTTTAAACTCGTTTTTGTGTGATGAGATTTTGAGTTCTGAGGTCGATGACTCCCCGAGAAGAGAATATTAGAATATTAGAGCTCACTCCGAGTAGCCTCGTAAAACGAGTCTTTCTGGATACCCCTAATATCCTTTAAATGTCGTGTGTGTGTGTGTGTGCTTTTAAAAATGCATGTCAGATCGGATGTCTACATTGTATGCTATGTATGGAAAATGTATTGAAATAGTATAGGAAGGAAGCCTTACCAATGTTGGTTCGTGTCCGTTCTTCCGCCGGGGAATAGTGTTTCGAGGCTCTGAGTAGCGTTCCGCACGGATCGGATTGCTTCGGGAGGGACCGGTTGTCCGCGACGCAGTTTCGCGTGAGTTGAGGTTGTAGGCCGCGCTCGGGCGCAGGTTCGGCGTGCGTGGGGATCGTCTGGATCACTCGGGCAGGTTCGGCGTGCGTTGTGGTGGCAGGAGTCACTGCGTAGTTTCGGCGTGGCCTGGGATCGTCTGGCTTGACTCCCTGGAAAGAGCCGGACACCGTGGAAAGCACTGTGCAAGGCCTCGGAGTACCACGAGGGGCCTCGAGTACCTCGAGAGTGCCTCTGGGCAGCGCGGGAGCCGCCTCTAGAGCGCTCTGGGAGGCTTCGGAGCACCACAAGGGAGCTCTAAGGCCTCTAAGGATCCGAAAGGGGCCGGAGTGCCTCGAGAGGACTCTAGAGGGGAGCCGAAGGCTAAGGGAGGAAGAGAGAAGAGGGAGGTGTGTGAAAATGAGGAGGGGGAGCCCTCTATTTATAGTAAAATTTCGAGCAAAGAGGTCCGTACGGACCTTCTTGGTTATCCGTAATTTTGGATTTCCTCGATTTGAGGGAATCCGCAATGATGGAGGAATATTCTCGAATGATGATGTCCCCCATGCAAGGTCCGTACGACCATCTTCAAAGATGCAAAGAGGTCCGTACGGACCAACTCATCAGGGAGTAATCATTTCTTCCGGATTTGAGGGAATATTGTGGACTTTAAGGGATTCAGTAATCATTGACAACAAAGAGGTCCGTACGGATCAATATTGCTTTCCCCAATTTCCCCTCGAAAAAATTCCCAAAAGGTCCTTTTGTCCCTTTATCCTGCAGAAGGCTCCTCCCTTGGTTTGGCTGGGGGCTCGAGAGGGTTTTGAGAGGGTTTTGAGAGGGTTTTGAGTGAGAGAGGTCTCCGAGACTACGCGCGATGAGTCTCGCGGTGTTTCCCGTGTGTTTGAAAGGGGTGATCCAGATTGGGGTACTTACAAGCCCCTCGACGACGTCACTTATGAAAGAAGTGGGGCCGCCGATAAGATAAGTGGTCCTAATCTGGATCGCGTGGCCGGGAGAGGAAGTGACCGCAGGGTCAAATGCCGAGGACGCGCGTGTCCTTTCGTGTGACCGCTTAGGTCAATAGCCGGACCCCGCGATAGGATTCCTACGTATCCCCGGCGGGAATCAAGCCTCGGCCGTAGTTCGGGTGTGGGGTGAGTGTTTTGTGAATGCGGGCGCGGTGGTGCCCCGAAGTGTCGTGTGACCGCCGAGGCCGCCGGTAAGGACGCGGTGGTGTCCCGGGTGACCGCATAGGTCGATGGGGAGGACGTGGTGCGGTGTCCTAGGTGACCGTATAGGTCAATGGCCGGACCCCCGTGATAGGATTCCTACGTATCCCGGCGGGAATCAAGCCTGGTCGTAGTTCGTAGGTCGTGAATTTGTGGAGCCATGTGGGCGTGGTGGTGCCCCGAAGTGTCAGGTGACCGCCGAGGTCAAAGCGGTGGGTGACGTGGTGGTGTCCTAAGATGTGGTGACCGCCAGGTCAATCATGAGGACGTGGTGGCGTCCCGGGATGGAAATTTTACGATTTTCCTAATCGGGTGGTTTAAGGCCTTCCGCCGGAGATAGAGTGAGGACTTTATATCGTCTCGCCGATTAAAGCCTTCGGCCGGTGCCACGCCGGAGGACTTTGAATCGCCTCTGCTGCGGTTGGTGCCACGAGGACTTTGAATCGCCATCCGGGCGGCGGCCTGGTGCCACGCCGGAGGACTTTCAATCGTCATCCATCGCGGAAGGCTGAATGCCACGCCGGGAGGACTTTCGACCGTCATCTCGGGCCGGCTGGTGCCACGCCGGGAGGACTTTGAATCGTCTTCCGGGGCGGCCGGCCGTGCCACGCCGGGAGGACTTTGAATCGTCATCCGGCGGCGGTCACGTAATGCGCGCGAGGACTTTGAATCGTCATCTCGCAGCTTGATGTAATGCGCGAGGACTTTGAATCGTCTTCTAGCCGTAGCTTGATGTAATGCGCGAGACTTTGAATCGTCTTCTAGCCGCAGCTTGATGTAATGCGCGAGGACTTTGAATCGTCTTCTAGCCGCAGCTTGATGTAATGCGCGAGGACTTTGAATCGTCTTCTAGCCGCACTTGTGGAGGCGTGGCTGCCTTGCGGCTTCGAGAGGCGTAGATGCCTTTGTGTTTTTGCATGTTGAGTAGAAGGTTGACTTACGACCGCTCTGCCTGAGCCGCCGTTGGATGCTGGGCAAGGACGACTACCGGTGATTGCTTCCCATTTGGCATTTCGAGGCGCTCGTGCCTGGGACTCAGACTGAGGTGTCGGTCTGCGGCTTGTTTTGCCGTTGAGCGGGCAAGGATGATGGTCGGCTGCCGGGATATGCAGCCTTGCATGACTTCCTTTCGACTTGTCGGGAGGAGCTCGGGCTTACTGATGGCCGGATTGATTTGCCGTCGGGCGGGCGAGGACCGGGCTTACATCCGACCGCCGCCGCCAATTGTCGGGACGCATGACCTCGTAGGGCCCTTTTTCTGCTTGGGAAGACGACTTCGGACCTCCAGGGCCACGCCGAGTTGCTGCTGAGCGCTTGGAGGCGCCTTGTGCCTTGATATTCGTGCCGGGAGGTGTCAGTCTCTTCTCAATTGCCGTCTGGGCGTTTTGGATTGGCGCTGGAGCTGGCGTCGATTGCCTGAGCGGTAGGACCGCCAACTTCCCGTTCGAGCCGTGGAGGATTCTATGCCGGGCGGCAGGTCCTTACTGACTACGTGGTTGAATTGCCGCCGAAGCGGGCGAGGTCTCGCCTGATTGCCGCTGGCGACCAGACTGGCCGGGATTGATTGCCCTTCGATCTTATTACCACGCCGTGGTTCGAATTGCCGCAGCCGCTGCAGGTCCGTCTCTGACGGCCGGGGATTGATTTGTCGTGGCCGAGGTCCTCTACGCTCCGGTCAATCCCGCTGCTGGTCGGGCGGATTGCCGTTGAGCCGGGCGAGGTCCGCCCTACGCCTCTGGATTGCCGTTGAAGCGGGCGAGGACCGGCCTTACGTTGACGGGCTGGTGGTTGAATTGCCGTTGAAGTGGGCGAGGACCTGGCCTACGCTGACGGCCGGATGGTTGAATTGCCGTTGAAGCTGGCGAGGACCGGCCTTACGCCGACGGCCGTGGTTGAATTGCCGCTGAGCCGGGCGAGGTCCGGGTCTTACGCCGATACGGCCGGATTGAATTGCCGCTGAAGTGGGCGAGGACCGGTCTTACGCGACGGCCGGTGGTTGAATTGCCGCTGAAGTGGGCGAGACCGGTCTTACGCCGACGGCCGGTGGTTGAATTGCCGTTGAAGTGGGCGAGGACCGGGTCTTACGCCGACGGCCGGGGTTGAATTGCCGTTGAAGGGGCGAGGACCGGTCTTACGCCGGCCGGTGGTCAATTGAAGGGTTAGGGACCATTCCGCACTCTGATTTGGCCGGAAAAGGCCTTAGGACAACAGGCAAAGATTATAAGGGCAAGGTGAAAGTAATTTGGCCACCCTTCGCAAAGAGGTCCGTACGGGACCAACCTCGGTTGCAAAGAGGTCCGTACGACTCACCTCGGTTTTTTACAGCGCTCTGTGCTTTTGACTGTGTTTAAATGCCGAGGCTCCTTCCCTTCATTTCTTCTTCTTCCGCCGTGAACCGTAGAGAGAGAGAGAGAGAAAATCCTCCATTGTTAACCAAAATCAACAATTTTTCGCTTGAATTGCTTGCCATGGCCGAAGGATCTCGAAGGAGTCGTCGCCAACGCAGCCAAGAAGTGGTCGAGCAACGGATGGAGCTTCAAAGGAATTGGATTTCGTTCGCTCCATCTTCGAAGAACCCGATGTTTTGTATCCGAATCCGGAGGTGCACAATCGTCGCTCCATGAACGTCTGGGAGGTAAGAAACTGCTCCGTTTTGATTCCCTCGTCGAATTTTTGAATGCTAGAACTAGGTTTTAGTTTTTCGCATTTTTGAATTTTTTGTTATTATTTTATGCCTTTTGTGAAATTCTTGATGAATTGTTGAAAATGGACATGTAAAAATTGTGGGTATGCGTATTTTGTGCAGAAATGTGTAGATTAGCTCTTATTTGTGAAAATAAAGTGCCTATCTAGTGAATTGCATGCTTTGGTGTTTTGTACCTAATGCTATTTATGTATGTACATTATGAGAAAAATTATCGTGTAGTGATAATTTTTGTGAAAAAATGTGACACGTGCCGTGTTTTGTGACGGGTTATATGTGAAAGTGTGTGCCGTGTAGGGACGGATTTTTTTTTTGAAAAATGTGTTATGCATATGTGTCGTGCCGTGTGTGCCATGTTTTTTTTGGGTGACGGACTTTGTGGGGAAAATATGTGCAATATGTGCCGTGTTTTTGTGACGGGTTATATGTGCCTTTGCCATGTTGGGACGAATCTTTTTTTTTTTTTTGAAAATGTGTTGTGTAGGGTTTAATCCCCCCCCTTTTTTTCTTTTGGGAAAATGTGTACAGTGTGTGCCGTGTTTTGTGACGGACTGCATGGGAAAAATTATATGTATAATGTATGTGAAAATTATGTGCATTATGTGCCGTGTGTTGTGACGGGTTATATGTGCCTTTATATTAAGTACTGTGATTGACGTACCTTTGCTGTGTTTACCTGCAGGATGCGGGGCTTATGGCCGGGAAGGCCAAGAGGATGAAGACTCGGGATCGCCGAGGTCAGTTGTGAGCTAGCGGGCAAACTGATGCTCGATATTTCCGTGGACGGTAGGCCGAGTCCCCTGAGGCCGGTTTATGCTTCGGCTCCGGGTGTGTTCAAGCCGAGAACCCGGGTCGGAGTTTCGACACGAGGAAGAACAAGCAGCGTCTTCCTGGCCTTTCTCGAGTACCGGTGGGATACCACCCACACCTTCCATCCCGAGCCGGGAGAGGTGACGGTGACGCCCACCGATTTTGCCGCGATCACCGGCTTCTCCTTCAAAGGAGGGCCATGCGGTGGAGGGATATGATCTCCGATGATGTGTCGACCGAGCCGCTGGGCTTTGAGCCTCGCCCTCGCAGGCCCGGGCATGTTGTATAGCGACGTGAGCCGAAGATCACGGCGCATTGGGCCTACATCCGGGTACCGGCCAGGTGACAATGAGCAAGCTGGGCGCGCTCCTTTTTGTAGGTATGCACCGTCCGAGACTTTCGTTCTCGAACCACGCGACCGCGGCTCCCTTTGCTCAGCTGGAGAGCTTGATTGACTCGGATAGGGTCTCGCGACATTGCTTGGGGCGAGGCAAAGCCTTGGCCGAGCTCTACTTCTCCTTGGACCGGTTTAGCCTGGGGCGGCGCCTCGCCCGCTTTTGACTTTGCTCCGGGAGGTATGAGTTTATTGCTGTTTTTTGATTTAGCAACTTGTCATTTCTCCATTGTCTTTTGCACCGAGCCTTCTCTCGTTTTTGTCACGTGTGTGGTTTTATGAGGTTTTCCAAAGTGCTTCCCGTGGGATAGAGATCCGGGCCGTTGTCGCGCACTCGCTATGCCTGGCCGGGCTCGTACGGCGAGGAAGAGGAGGACCAGCAGGGGGAAGCTCACCATCGCCACGGGGATGTGCAGGAGCTGCCTGGAGAGGGATAGCCCTGAGGGGTTCGTCTTGTTCCCGTGGGCTCCTGCATGAGGGGGATGAGTTTGAGGGGGCTCCCGAGGTGACAGCCGCGGCGAAGATGCCGCGGGCTTCGACTTGTGATGTCATGTATCCGGGAGAGCGGGTCTTCCGGGCAAAGATGGCCCCGGTGTGCTTCCCGTGGCTCCGAGGGACCCTCCCTTTGGGATGCTTGATTCCCTGACATGGACGTGCTCGATTTCGAGAGGTACCTTGGCGGTGTCGCCGAGGAGTTCATTTTATATGGAGAGGAGTACGGGGCCTTCGTGAGGAGTGAAGCCGAGACGCCGCAGTACCGGCGCGGAGAGAGAGGCCGGCCCGCAGCTCCCCTGCAGGTTCCGATGCCGGGACCGGATTTCACGTACGTCCGCGGGGACGGATCGAGGAGGAGGGTGTCTCGTACCTGCTCCGAGCAGCTCCCGCCGCATACAGAGCTGACCCCGATAGATCGCGAGTGTGCCGACTCTTTTCCATCTTGGCATCTTTTCCGTGCATTTTTCTCTTTTTGTTGTCGAGTATAACCGCATTTGCCGAGCGTTTCCTTGGCCGCTTGTTGGTGCAGTCCCTGGGAGAGCCTATGATATGCCGACTCGCCGTTACGTGGCGACGAGGTCATTTCGCGCGAAGAAGATGGCTTCGAAGATATCTTGCCGGTCTTCGCGACGCGTGCCGGCGCACGAGCCTATGCCTTCGAGGCATTCTCAGACGTTCCTCCGCCTAGAGCCGAGCCTGAGCCGCAGCAGGAGGGACCTTGAGGGGGCGGCATAGCATGGATGCCGGACATCTTCTGGAGCCGCAGGCCTTCGAGGGAGCAGCCTCTTTATCGCTCATGCCTCCGCACGGCGCACAGTGGTGAGGGTTCCTCGTGAGCCTTCTTTCTTTGATCCTTTCGCCGGATTTGATCCTTCCGAGTACTTTTCGTGGGAGCCTCCGCGGGTGCTCGGTATTCCGACGACGAGGATGTGACGGCGAGTTCGCCGGGATGCCCGACTTTTCTTTCGAGGACCTTGGCGAGGATGATGATGCCGAGGATTCCGATTAGTATTCATTTGCTTTCCTCTTTTCATATCCCTCTTTTTTTTGTTTAGCAACAGACATTTATTGGTACCTGTAATAAAACACATGTATTTGCATGGCAAACAGCATTTTATTTTAAGATGTAATGTCATTTTTGTGATTCCCGGGATTTGTCCTAGAAATTGTTGCTATTATTATTTTTTATTTTGTGCATGCCACGTGAGCTGAGAGTGTGTTTGTGGGTAGTGTTTGTTTGCCGGGAATGGCTTTGGCCAATGTTTGGGCAGTTTGGAGCAAGGTTTTCACGAGGACAAAGCTGTTTTTGTACCGTTTGTCGGGGAAATGGGTTCTGCTTGCAAGGAGGTCCGTACGGACATACTTAGCATGCAAAGAGGTCCGTACGGACCAACCTTGCTTGGGAAGGACATAAATGCTTTCCAAAGTGTCCGGTTCTTCCTCATTTCCCCATTTGCACCATTTTCGAGCTTTCTTCCCCATTTTCTCTAGGAACCTCCATTTTTGCCATGGATTCTTCGTACGTCCCTAGAATTTTGCCGAGGCTTTCGCAGAGAGGCAAGCACACTTCCTTGAGCAGCTTGAAAACGTGGATGCGGCGCCGTATGAGGCATCGTAGACGGGCTTTCGAGGTAAGGTTTCGTCTTGCTCTGGCTTTGGTCTTTTAAGGAGTTGGTTCCCGATTGGGATTTGCTGCGGGCCGCCGCGAAGTTCGGGATGTTAGGAGGCACGTGTATCGTTTCTCCTACAATGAAATGGTGCCCACTTTTGAGGATTTTCGGGCTTTGATTGGAGGACCGGAGGTGGAGGCCATCTCGCTTCCTTTTCGATTGGTGCCGCGGTGAGCGTGAAGCTTGCAGACTTTCTTCGTACTTCGTTGGAAGAAGTGTGGCATGATCCTTGATTCGGGTCATATCGACATTTCCGAGCCGCCGAGCGGTTCATGGTTGATGATGAGAGTGACGTCTCTTGGGATGTATTTGCCTCGCGTGATGGCGACGCTTTTTCCGGGCCGCCCTCGTGCATTTGTGGATGGCGCTGCTAGATGTGGTAGGGCACCGCAGAGCCGGGAGAGGATATTGTCCCGTTGGTGCCGGGGGAGACTCTTCATGGTATCGACCGTCCGGCGACCGGGGATCGTTTTATGAGAGGGGGAAGCCCCGCTTTGCTCACCTTGTGGCCGCGAGAGAGACTTCAGCCATGTCCGAGGCTCCGACGTCGTTTAGCCCGTGGTCATTTGCTCGCCGACCTCTTGTGTCGGGATATGGATCGCCCGCCCGGGAGAGATGGATGGCACAGCCTTGGTACGCATCGATCCGCCGGTGGGTTCCGCACCGGGAGGATTGAGACCAGGAGGATCTTGCAGAAGGGTCCTACGTTGTCGTAGTTCCAGGTTTGTCTTGGTCCTCCTTCTATATTCCGTCGCTTGTTTCCTGGCAGCTTGGGATGAAGCAGAGCCTTTGTTGGGCCGGGATGACCTTGCTAACAAGGGAGGTAGTTCCTCTTTGTATGGCGCCTGTGTGCCTTCTTGTATTTTCTCGAGGGTATGGAAGTATTCCGCTTCCCTCCCGCGGTACTCCTTAGACGCTCTGGGAGCGTTGTATTGACGACTCGCATCCGGCCCGGTATGAGCAATGTTGGCAGCCCCAAGTGGTCTTGGAGAGCAGGCGTGTAGCGATTCTGGGACCCGCTGCCGTAGTAGCTATTGCCTTAGGAGTGCCGAAGCCCGGGTCCGACCCTTCGATGTGACTCGGGAGACACTTTGTTTGACTACGAGACTAGAGTTGACCGACCGACAGTGGAGAGGTCCTCTTTACGTACTGGGCAGGGAGGAGATCCGAGCCGAAGCACGGCGAATGAAGCCCCGAGAGCTACCGGATTGTTTGACTCTACTGGGAGGACCCCGCATCTCTGACCGAGAGACGCAGAGTTGGTTCACGTGAAGCGAAAGAAGACTCGCCGGGGACGAGGGAAGAAAGGAAAGAATGGCGAGGGACAAGCGCAGATGGCGCGGAATGACCTCCTAGGTATCCATTCATTGCATTGCAAACACATTATTAGTTAAATGTATTAAGCCGTCTTTAGCATGTTGTGAACTTGAGAGTAGACCGTGCTTGAACTCATCAAGAAATGTTGTAACCGTTAGTGATTTGTGATTTACTTTTAAAGCTTTGCCGAGACGCAAGATCTCTTGTTTGCCTTTGCTTCGTTGTGCACTTTGTCGGCGCCCATCTTTGAACTTTTCTCGTTGCATTCGCGGACCGAAGCGCCTGGGCCCCGACGGCAATCCCCTTTGCCGAGGCTTTCAGGCTTGGCCGAGAGGTTGAATGCTCCTCGACAAGTCGTTTTGACGGTCTTTTTCGTAGCTTCCTTGCCTCTTGTTGGCGCTGCTCTTGACCTCTTTTTCGCAGCCTTCCGCTTGAGCTTCTTTTTTTTTTTTTTTTTTTGTGAGCCCTTGCTCGAGCTCTCTTTTTTTTTTTTTTTTTTTTGTGAGCCCTTGCTCGAGCTCTTTTTTTTTTTTTTTTTTTTTTGAAGCGCGTGAGGGCGAAGACAAGCCCCCGGCTTCGGGAAGCAGCATACGAGCCGCCGCTTGATGCCGAGCGACCCTGATGTCCTTTGATGTTGCCGCCGTCGTTTGACTTGGTCAAGGTGACTGCCGGGGCGTGTTCTTGAAAAGTGCGTAGCTTGATGGAGGTCTTGATTGACATTCAAACTTTTGACTTTTTTGTGTATTTTTAGACCGGACCAATTAAGGTTGCCTACGTCTCCTGACTAGAGGGCTCAGTGTCCGCGTAGTTCGACACTACATGGAGTGCCAAGAGATGCACACTTGTTCTTCTTCAGCGAAGTATTCGCGAAGTTTGCTTCCGTTGACCGGATTCATGAAGGGATTGCCGTCTAGGTCCGTTAGCTTCATGGCGCCTCCGAGAAGATCTTTGAACCACGAAAGGGCCGATCCATGTGGGTTCCCATTTTCCCAAAGGGGTTGGTTCGAGTGGGAGGCTTTTCTTTCAGTACAAGGTCACCTTCCCCGATGTCTCGGGATTTGACTTTCTTGTCGAAAGCTCTAGCCATCCCGCTTTGATAGGCTCCTGACGTGTTCCATGGCCTTTAGTCGTCGCTCATCTAGCAGAGCCAATTCGTCATGTCGGCTTCGAGCCATTCGACTTCGTTGATGTCATTTTCCAAAGAAGACTCTGGAGTGAGGGAATTTCTAGCTCGATGGGAAGGACTGCTTCCATCCCGTATGTCGTGGCAAATGGGGTTTCTCCCGTGGTCGTTTCCGACCGATGTGCGGTAGCCCCAAAGTGCAAGGTGCAGCTTCTGCCAATCTCGTCCTCGGGTGGTCATTTTTCGGATGATCCGTTCGAGGGTTTTGTTTGCCGCTTCCACGGCGCCGTTTGTTTGTGGCCGGTAGGGAGAAGATTTGTGACGTGTGATCTTGAATTCACTCCGCCAGCCTCGTCGAATTCTCCTTCGAAGTGTGAGCCGTTGTCCGATATGACCTCATTTGGGATGCCGTATCGGCATGATGTTTTCCTTGAGGAAATGCGCGACCTTCTTGGAGGTGAGTACCTTGTAGACTTGGCTTCGACCCATTTCGTGAAGTAGTCGATGGCTACTAAGATGAACTCGCGACCGTTGCCGCCCGGCGGAGCGATTTTCCCGATGACGTCAATTCCCAAGTGGCAAAGGGCCAAGGTGTAGTCATGCAAGAGAGATCGTGGGGCGGTAGATGATTGAGGTTGGAGAACCGCTGGCACTTGTCGCAGCCTTTCGGACAAAGTGGATGCAATCCGCTCCATGGAGATCCAAAAGAGTAGCCCATCCTCGAGAATGATTTGCATCGTGGCTCGGGCGTTCATGTGGGGACCGCAAGCCCCATTGTGGACTTCTGCTCATGAACTTGTCTGCTTCTTCTTGGCCGACGCAACAGTAGAGTGGCCCATGGTAGCGTTTCTTGTATAGCATGTCCCCGAGGATGACGAAGTGAGAGGCAAGGCGTTTAGGGCCATGATGCTCTGGGTTTTGACCCCTTCGTGTGTGGGTCTTCCTTGTTCATGAAGGTGGTTTCCCGCTCTTGAGGTATTGGAAGATCTGGGTTTAGCCGGAAATGGCGTCTGACTTGCGTCTCTTTTCGCTCTTCAAAGAATCTTGCAAATCGTTGTGATTAAAACCTTCTCAGTTGGGCCCGGTTTTTCTCTCGTTTGACAACATGCTTAAATGTTTGCTTGATGCATTTATTTAATTAATGTGTTTGCCTTTTGTATAGATGAATTGTTATTAACTTGTTTTGATTAGTTAATGTCATCATTTGTTAAAGATGCAATGAAATGATTTTTAGGAAGGTCGGACCTTTATTGAAAGCGTGAAGACTGTACATTGTTGATCAAAGATTCACAATCGTCGGGCGTAAAGCCGTCAAAAGACTCAAAAGATGTGAATAGACGTACAACAAGACTCGAAGCTAGACTATAGGCGACGAGGGATTGGACCAAAGGCTTCATTACTTCCTCGGATGGCCGTAGCTCTAGAGGGAGTGGTGCCGGTTCAGTGGCCAATCTTCCCTTGGTACGAGTCCCGGAAAGTAGCTTGCATGCGGTTCGATTTCAAACCAGTATCGCGGAGGTTTTTGGCCGCTCCCGATGATGTCCCTCCATTAGTGTTGCCACCACCCTGGGGTTTTTGATGATAGAAGTCGCCGAGGGCTACTTCTAGGAGGGCGAAGCATTCGCCGATCTCGGAGTGGATTCTTGCCGATGTTGATCACTTTCATAGAATCTCGCTTCTTTATCTCGGGATCTTTGCTTGGACGACGTTTACAATGTCTCGATTCGAGCGGACATGCTATATCTCCTTCCCCGATTAAGCCTCGAGGAGGTTGCGCCATTGTTCGTCCGTGCCGGACACCGGAATGTTGAATTGAACTAAGCCGTGATGGCCGTCCCCGTAAGATCCGAGAGTGTCGGCTAGAGGGTTGTCTTGCACGGGGATCGGTGATGAGCCGCTTGCAAGAGGGTTTTCGCGAAGTAAGTGGTCTACTCCTCGATCAATCTCCATTAGGGCATCCATCTCGATCCTCTCTCAAGCATTCTTCACGCCGCATATGTCGTAGTTGTCATCCCGACCCATGAGTTCTTCGATTTCCACTGTCGCGCTTAGAGCGTGGATGTAAGGATCCACTTCGTAGCGGGACAGTGGTAGGAGAATCATCTCGGAGAAGAGTATTCGGCCATGTCGGGACCTTCTTCCGGGTCATAGCTTGCCGGCCAAGCACTTGCCATCGCACCGCTTCCGCGGATCACTTCGATCGCTCCGTTGGCATTGATGAATTTCACGCATTGGTGAAGAGTAGATGATACCGTTTCATCCGATGTATCCAAGGCCGTCCCAACAAAGCAGAAGGTTGGTTTGATTTCCACGACTTGGAACTCTACCGACTCCGCTTGTACGTCGAATTGGATCCTCAAATTGATGACTCCTACGATTGGTCGTGCAATGAGTCGTAGGCTCGGATTACCCGAGGTGAAGGCCTTATCGCAGAACGGCCGATGCGGAGTCGCTTCAATGTGCTTAAAGCGATGATGTCGATCATGAGCCGTTATCAATCAAGACGTTCGGGAGGAAGAACATCTCTATCTTTATGAGGATGAGGAGGGCTTCGTCAGGCCGATTCTCACATATTGGCAAGTCATCGTCTCGCAAGGCTAAACCGCTTCCCGTGCTACCGCTTGACTCCGCCCCTTCTCGGGGAACGTTCGATCCATCCATTTGTATGCCTCGGGCCGGGGCAAAGATCGTAGGGAGACAAAGCTTGCCCTCGGGCGTTCTTGTCGGAATTCCCTGGCCACGAGATCTCTTGACTCGGTTTCACGCTCCTGGCCGTAGCGGGACAAAGATGCCGACGGTTTCGGAAATTGCAGGGGTCCGCTCCGCTTGGAGTTTCACAAAGGCTATTGAAGTTTACTCCCGTCGTTCTGGGAATGGATTTCCGATGGTATTGGGACCACGAGGGCGTTCCAATTTTCCTCCTCAATGAGCCCCGGACCACCCGCTGAGCACGAAGCAATTGTCCTGGTGTGGCCGGGTAGTTGTGGAAGGCGCAGTTGCTTGCTCATATCCATGTTGGGCCTGAGAGTCTTCTGCTGGAAATTCTCGAGTGGTTTCGAGAAGATTTCGCTTCACCAAAGCTTCAAATACTTGACCCAAGGGCATTTCCAGGTTATCTAAATGCCGGAACCGTGGGAAGCGAGGGGGTTGTTATTCTTTGGGCCGCTTGATCGCGGTTTACTTCGAGCTCCGTTCCGAATGTAGTGCACTGCTCCGGCCGCTTCCTTTCCTTTGGTCGGGGCAGAGTTGAAGTTGCTGTGTTTGTTCGATAGCGGTAAGATGACGAGGCAGGGGTTGCCGTTGCCTCAAGACTCGTGAGTCTTTTCAAACTTTGTCCCAAGCTGACCATGGCACTGAGATCCTGATAGAAATGGTGGCCGATCAAGGTCCTCAAAGATGGTTTGAGGCAGAATGGAAGATGTCCATCTCGCTCTTCTTTGGAAAGTGGATCCATTATCTCGCTTAGCTTCCAGCCCATCTTTGTAGAATTCGCCCACCGGTTCGTCATCCTTTGTTCGGTGGCTTAGGTGTCATGGCGGTTTGTTTCCCATTCAAGATTGGCGCGGTACTTCTCCAGAAGATTTCACCGATCTCGATCCCACGTGGAGCGGTTTTCTCGCCTTCACATTGAGGAACCACCTTAGTGCCGTGGATTTGAGGGAATGCCGAAAATGATCTCGCCATCCGCTGAGGGGTTGCCCCTTCGCTCTCATACCCAGACGTAGGTGTCGATGTGGCTTTGGGCATTCTGCTCCGTCAAACTTTTCCATTTCCCATCCCGAACTTTGAGGGAGAGGGACCACTTTGTTCGGATCGCAGGCGGTGAGGGAGTCCTTCCGAGAACTAGCTAGCTTGCCTTGCATGTCTTTCATTTGTTCAATCACCAAGCCATGGGATCACTGTCTGAGGCGGGTTACCATTTTCGTGGACTAAACCGAAGATGGAGGTGGATTGGCCGATGGGATCGCCATTCGGGAGTCTTGGGAGGTAGTCGAGTGTATACCAACCCATACCCCGGGTGTTGAAGTTGAGGGCGTGATTGCCAGTCCGCTAAGGGTCAGGTTTGGGAACCGGGGAAACGATTCGTTAGCCCCAATCGCGCACTAGCAGTGGCAAACTTGAGATGCCTGGATATCCGCCGGATGCCCGTCCCCGGTAAGAATGGGGACTTTGATTGTGGTTGCGAGGCTCGTATAGAGGCAAAGGATTGAATCCCGGGGGATACCGAGATGCATTGGGATCTCGCGAGCAGCACGTATGTGTGCTGCTGGTACCGAGCTTGATGTGCAGTAGCCGGAAACCGACCGATGGCCGAGGCGGGCATGCTCTGAGCCGCTTGACCGACGCCTAAGGGGAGCTTTGAGCGAGAGCCGCTGCGTTGCCGGGATCTCGTAGCTTGGCGGAGGCGGGACTCGCCGATAGCTTTGAGAAACCTGGGAGCCGTATATCTTCGTCCCTCTATGAGAACAAAGGTTCCATCGTGTCAGGGAACCGCGACTGCTCCTCGAAGACGCAAGGTGTCGACGATCCAGGCTTGCCGTTCCTCTTGGCGCTTCTTGATGGTTTCGAAGGCTCGCAAAGCACCTCCTCCATTGTCCTGGAGATTCCTTAGCGGCGGGGTTCCGTTTCTCACCGTTATCTCGTCGATCCCGTCATGGGGAGTATCGACGCGCGGACCGCTGAACCGGAAGGGCTATCGGACCCGTGACTCGAGCATCGAAAAGGCGGCTTCCAGTGTGATTCTCAACCACTCTCGGTTCGCCGGAGGGGGTGACGGGCAAGGTTTAGACACGTGAATGGCCTAACGGGATAAAAGGGGAAAGCTCACGTGGCATGCGGTTTCCGTTTCTTTTATTTTTGATTTTTTTTTTTGTTGTTTTAATTTACTTAAAACATGTTTTCTCGTAATCCTAGGTAGGTTGGAAAAGATTGCTCTTGTTTTTCGCAACTATGCTAGATCCCGGGTCGCCGGAGACCATCTCGCGCGGCTATAAGCCCCTCGCTTTGCACCTCGTATTTCGACATCCCAGCGGTGGACCCTGTGCGAGGGTCCTATAGTGCAAGCGGTTTCCACCGGCCTAAAAGAAAATCGAACCTAAGGACCGAGCCTCGTCATGTTCGTTTTGATGCGTTAGCCATGTGAATAGTGAACCGAGCCGGCCACCGAGTCAAGATCAGTCAAGAGTTCGGCATTGACCTTCTCTTACTTGCTTGCGCAAGGGATCTCGTGACGTTAGGCGTTGGTCGGGTCATATCGTCATGGCCGACGATCAAAGGCGTGATGACATGGTGTCATGCGAGCATGGATGTATATCCGGACTAACATCGCTCTGGGTGTAGCTTCGGAAATCAAGATCAGTCAAGATTTTAGCATGACCTTTCATCGCTTGCTTGCGCAAGGGATCTTGAGTTCCGAGCCTTGACTCGTAAAATGGCCGCATGGTATATGTATCCAGCCGTATGACACTGACCGGGTAAAACCAACCGAGTCCGGGACAGAGTGTGACTCAAGACTCAAACGTGTGGTTGACGCTGCTAGGACGGGATGTTTGAATGATCCCGTGCGCGCCCAAGAGGCCTAGGAAGACCAAACGGATCGCAACCGAGACCACTCCGGGTTAAGGGTTGTAGTGTGCAGTATCCGAGGCAAAGAAGGCGCGCGTAGTGCGTGTAACCGAGGCAAAGAAGGCGAGTAGAGTGCGGTGTAACCGAGGCAAAGAGCCACACAGAAGGCTGGTCTCTAAAATTCTTTTTCCGAGTAAAACAGAGTTTTTGAAGAATTTTAAATGTATGCACGTATGTATATTGATGCATTTTTTTTTGTATTTTTATTTTTTTGTAAAATAAAAACGAAGCACGTGCACACACACACAACAGCTTAAAGGAAGGGGTAAAATGAAAGTTTGACCCTCATCATCGTTTTAAAATCTTTTGTTTTGTTTAAAAGTTTTTAAAACAAAATATCCCCTGTGAGTCGCCAACCGAAATTACCCGGATCCGAGCAGCCTCGCGCCCGCATCCGGCATCTTTCGCGCTGCAAGGCTGTGCCGGGAGGTGTCTCGCCGCTTGTTTTCGCATTTGTAGAGTCGCCACGCCGTTTTTATTAAGCCCAAAACATTGAAAAGGGCATCGCTTAAAGATAATTTTAAACCTGTTTTTGTGTGATGAGATTTTGAGTTCGGAGGTCGATGACTCCCCCGGGAAGAGAATATTAGAATATTAGAGCTCACCCGAGTAGCCTCGTAAAACGAGTCTTTCTGATACCCCTAATATCCTTTAAATGTTGTGTGTGTGTGTGTGTGCTTTTAAAAATGCATGTCAGACGGATGTCTACATTGTATGCTATGTATGGAAATGTATTGAAATAGTATAGGAAGGAAGCCTTACCAATGTTGGTTCGTGTCTGTCTTCCGCCGGGGAATGGTGTTTCGAGGCCTGAGTAGCTCCCGCACGGATCGGGATTGCTTCGAGGGACCGGTTGTCCGCGGACGTGAGTTTCGGCGTGAGTTGAGGCTTGTAGGCCGCGCTCGGCAGAGGTTCGGCGTGCGTGGGGATCGCCTGGATCACTCGGGCAGAGGTTCTGCGTGCGTTGTGGTGGCGTGAGTCACTCTGCAGTTTCGGCGTGGTTTGGGATCGTCGGTTTGACTCGGAAAGAGCCGGACACCGTGGAAAGCACTGTGCAAGGCCTCTGAGTACCACGAGGGGCCTCGTGAGTACCTCGAGAGTGCCTCTGGCAGCGCGGGAGCGTCCTGAGCGCTGGAGAGGCTTCTGAGCACCACAAGGGAGCTCTCAAGGCCTCTAAGGATCCGAAAGGGGCCGGGAGTGCCTCAAGAGGACTTAGAGGGGAGCCGTAAGGCTAAGGGAGGAAGAGAGAAGAGGGAGGTGTGTGAAAATGAGGAGGGGGAGCCCTCTATTTATAGTAAAAATTTCGAGCAAAGAGGTCCGTACGGACCTTCTGGTTATCCGTAATTTTGGATTTCCTCGATTTGGAGGGAATCTCGCAATGATGGTGAATATTCTGAATGATGATGTCCCCCATGCAAGAAGGTCCGTACGACCATCTTGATGCAAAGAGGTCCGTACGGACCAACCATGCATTTTGGGAGTAATCATTTCTTCCTGGATTTGAGGGAATATTGTGGACTTTAAGGGGATTCAGTAATTATGACAGCAAAGAGGTCCGTACGGACCTTAATTGCTTTCCCAATTTCCTCGAAAATTCCCAAAAGGTCCTTTTGTCCCTTTTTATCCTGTGAAGGCTCCTCCCTTGGTTGGGGGTTTGAGAGGGTTTCGAGAGGGTTTTGAGAGGGTTTTGAGTGAGAGAGGTCTCGAGACTACGTTGATGAGTCCGCGGTGTTTCCCGTGTGTTTGAAAGGGGCGATCCACCCCGATTGGGGTACTTACAAAGAAGGCGTAGCCGCCTTCTCGACACAGAAATGACCACCTCAAGATCAACATGCTTCGCCGATTCTACTCCCGGCCGTCACGGCCCCGGATTCGACATCCCGCCAGCCGACCGCTAGCTCGATAGACTTGGCGATCGAACGAGATCACGAGACCGTCAACATTGCAGTAATTCAATACCCCCGCTGGGTCAATCGCGTATATGGGCAAACTTCTTGGTGATCGAGATTAAGGAAGGACGCATGGAATGTCCCACCCGACTTCCTTCGTCAATATAATCCAAGTGTTCCCGCCATTCGGTGATTTGAATGTAATCACGCTCTGACACTGCACCAGACGATGCGCACCTACGTGAGACTCGCTCTAGGTCTCGCAAGGAAAGCTCTCATGGAACTAGCCGCTCAAGAAAGTCGTCTTTGGGACGAAGATCAAGCTCGAAAGACCTACAGTGGACCAAGCCCTTAAAGTGTCACAGTGCACTTCGCATTAAAGCTAGAGGCCACTCTAGACCCGCTCGACTCAAGAGTTTTGCCCATGGCAACTTCCCTGACTACCGTCCTGTTCTCATCCAACCCCTCTCGCTGTGCAAGGGTGGTCAACGGTCCCGATGACCTAGGAGATGGAACGACACAGCGTAACGAATCCCGCCGCTTACCTTCCCGAGGAAAGCAAGTTCTCTCGTGAAAACGACGACGAAGATGATGAAACCATTCTCTTCCAAGCCGGCATGAAGTCAACAAAACCGGACTCCCAAGTGGTCCCGGGAGGATGGGAACGGATCATTACCGCACTCAAATTGAAAGGCCAACTCAGGGAGGAAGGTCTATTTAAAAACAGGAGGAGGATGGAAATTGCCTCGAGCAACTACTCGTGGAAATTCCACAGCCTACGCTCTTCATTTACGTAAAACGATCAACTGGACAAAGAACTACCACATGGGCGTATGTTCGGGAAGCCGTGTACTCACCTTCCGACATACCCGCCACTCGCATAAAGCAAAGAAGAAAACTCTCCCCGACGGAGGTTTACCTAGATTGCCGCACGCAGCTTCAAAGAAGCACCGGCTATTCTCACATGGGAAGAAACGCAGCATTAATCCTCGACGCAGCTCCGCCGCAAGAAGGTTGATCTCGGGGCCAGCAGTGGAGGAAAAACTAGCCAACCACGAGTATCGCTGCACTCCAACTCTGCATCGCCCGAGTATGCTCAAGAAGAAGGAAAGGAACGCGATATACCGTGGAAGAGATCAAGGAGACCGTCTCGCTTGAGCCGAGAACTCTCCAACCTCCCCCTGAGGGTCGCAACGCACGCTCGCCCTGTGCAATCACCGTTGTGCACTTACATTCGAACAGCCTACGTCAAACCGTAGGCTACCTCCCCGCAGAGGCACCTAAGCCCGTATCCCGGGACAGATCCGCCAAGCCGCCGAAGCTCCCGGAATTCATCCACAATCAATGAGCCGAGGGAAGACATATGGCCCTACGCTACGAGGAATCCTCCTCTAACTATGGCTCAACTCGTGAGCACTGCTCGTAAGGGACCAAACCTCGATGTCGCCGTTCTAACCCGATCGGGTCAAATCCATGCATTACCACCTAAGGCCACCAAAAGCCGACGGAGCCGAATTGCAATCCGCCACCGAAGACACAAGTTCCTTGAAAGAGGACCCGATCCTCACTACCAAGGTACTGTGCAAACATTTCCCTTCGGTCTCTCGCTCACCTCCTCTTATCCTCACAAGCTCAAGCTAGAGGAAAGCCTCGGCCCGTACCATGGTCCCCGTGGACGCAACCCCGTATGAAGTCATTCGATGATTGGTAACATCCACTATGGCAACATTATCACCTTCACGTATTTGGACCTTCCAAAATTTGGGGCCGATCACAATGAGCCGCTCTACATCACAAGCCCAAACTGACGAGCGTCGCCTTCCCCGCGTGTCAGTAGACTGAGGTTCCGAATGAATGTCTTGCCGCCCAAGATGATGGACCCGCTTGACATCAAGCCCACAGATCTTAAGCCTTCACCACACCGTCAAGGCCTATGACTCTACTTCCCGTACATGCTTCTGGGTTGCTACTCAACATCCGGTTCGGCAAGCGGGTGATCCCCACCGAATTCCAAGTGTCGACATTCCAATCACTTTCACACCCATCCCTGGGCGTCCCCGGCCGCATCAAATCAATGGCGTGGCATCCACCCTTCACCAAGGCCTCAAGTTCATGCAAGGCAACGAGCTAACTACGCCTACGGCGACGTGTCACCACCGAGGGGACCAAAGACCAACGACATTCCAAGATTGGAAATCAAGCATAATGATGACATGCCATTAACTCGGATTCACTCGAGACCTCCAAGATCCAAATATGCAACGTGGACCTTCCACTGCCTCACGATCGATTCCTCCCGCCACGAGGATGATGAAACTCATGAACTTCATCCCAGGATCGGCTCGGCAAAAGGTTACAAGGCCAACACCAAGTCATTGAAGTCAAGGACCATACCACGGTCCAGGGGCTTGGCTACGAGCCAACACCGGCTGACATCAAGGAAAACAAAAGGCTCGCCCGCACCAAGGATGCAACCCGCAAAAGGGGAACCTCCGACGGCACGCCCAATCTCCAACCTTACAGTTTCGACCTCGCTCATTACTTCACCAAGGGAACCAATGCCAGAACCGAGGGGACCGACAAGGGAACCAACAAAGCAGAACTCGAGGGGACCGACAAGGAACCGACAAACAGAACCGAGGGGACCGACAAAGGAACCGATGAAGATGAGAAAGAAGCAGGATAGTCAACGCCAAGACTACGTAAAGAATGGAACAGCCTAGCACGGACCTCAAGCGTTTCGTAGGACTCAAAGCTAATCCGATAAGGGGAGCGTTCGACATCACGCCTCTACTCGGACCAACCGCCACCACGGTCCAAAGCATGAGTACACATTCAAGGGAATCCTGCACTTGGAGGAGCAACTCAAGGTACTCTCCATGGGAAACAAGTTGTTCGGATCACCGCCGAGGCCACATTCGAGACAAGAAATCCAAAGCGTAAGGAACCGTAATTCATAGAAAACGCCTCGCTGACCAGCCTTTACAGAGTCCGTTTGAAGAAGTCATGGAGTTGCCCAATTTGATCGACCGGGCTCCGACAACAAAGCATGATCGCCATGATAGGGACAAAGCAGGAGCCAAGCCTCTCGATCCCCGCACCCTCCTCAAGCATCCAAAGCAATGCCACTCGAAGAATTGGGTAACTTTCACCGACCAAGGGCAAGCCAGCAGAATTGGAAGACAAGCCGGGCCCGCACCCACATCTCCCTAAACCCGGTCTCAAACCCTCTCGAGTCGGGCCCTGTCGAGTCCAGGCCCTTCCGAGTCATCCAACGGCCTTACGCCGGAGGACTATAATGTTGTAGCCAATCATGTATTCCCGTTCTTGTGTAATGAAAAGTCTCGACCTTTCTGAGTATCCTCTCATTGCCACTTTAACAACCGATAAGTTAACAAACAACTTAAAAGACGTTAATAATTCAATTGATAAAGAAGCGTACACATTAAACGAACAATACATTAGAGAAGTTCTCGAGCGTGTAGTTGACCAAGAGGACAACCGGCCCAAGCCGCCGAAGAGGTTATGACCAAAGTGAACTCCGGGGCCGCTGCAAGAGCCTAAAGAGACACAAGTGGGCGCTTTCTTCGCCGATGCGTAAAAGGAAGCCCCGATAAACCTCCTCCGGAGTATGTTGACGTGTTCGCCCGGTCATATCAGGACATGCCAGACTCGATCCTCAATCGTGGAGCACACTTCCCCGATCCCGAATCCAAGCCTCGTCAAATGTAAGCCGCGCAAGATCAAGCCGAGTGGTCCTTGCAAGTTAAAGAAGAAATTGAGAAAATGCTCCGAGTTGGTTTCATCAGAGCGATTGAGTACCCGACTTGGCTCTCCAACATCGTGACGGTCACCAAGGCCAACGGAAAGGTCGATGTCGCGTGGATTTCCGGATCTCAACAAGGCCAGCCCTAAGGATGATTTCCCACCGCCTAACATCGACATGCCGGTCGACACCACGGCAAATTTCGAAGTAAAGTCCTTCGTGGACGGGTTTGCCGGATACAACCGTATCAAGATGTCCGAGGAGGATCGTGCCAAGATCGCTCTTCACCACTCCACGGGGACATACTCGTTACACGGCCATGCCGTTCGGTCTAAAGAACGCCGGGCTACTTACCAAATGGGCCGCAATGTACTCTCTTCCATGACATGATTCACAAAGAAATCGAAGTATATGTCGACGACATGATCATCCACTCCAAGGGATCGACATGCAAGACATGACAGATCCGAGGAAGTTCTTTAACGTACTTAAAACACTCCATGAGGTCAACCCGCAAAGTGCACCTTCGGCGTCAAGCGCGGCAAGGTACTCTGGGTACATGGTTACGTAAAAGAGGTATCGAAGCCGATCCCAGAAAATCAAGGCCATCATCGACATGAAGCCGCCTCAAACCCCGATGTAAGTGAAGAGCTTCATGGGAAGACTTCAAGACATCACCGCTTCATCAACCAGCTGACATCTTCTCTCGCGAGCCCATGTTCAAACCGATGAAAAGAATGCCGACATCAAATGGGACTCCGAGTGCCAAACAAATTTTCGAGAAGATCAAGACCTACTTGGTGAATCCCCACCCCGTGCCCGCCACATGAAGACAAGCCACTACTCCCGTATCCGACAAAGAATGTACACGTCTATCTGAGCAATGCCGGCACAAGAACGTAAAGATTCCAAGGTTGAGCATGCAATCTACTTCGTAGTCAAAGCTTCAAGGAAGTGAACTCACCATCAAGATCGTAGAAAACCCGTACCGCCTTGGTATGGGTAGTCGGGAAACCGAAACACTACATGCAACGCATTCGGCTCCCGGTCTCCAAAGTGGACTCCCGTCCGATATCTCTTTGACAAGCCATCCCCGTCAATGCGGCTAGCCAAGTGGTCATTCTTCCCGGCCGAGTTCGACATCAAGTACATGGTCGAAAATCAACAAAGGGCGCAGTAATGGCAGATCGCCTTGCCGACTTCCCGAGCAAAGGAACCTAAGGGTCCCGATCCGCAATTTCCTGACGACGGAATCTTTTCACTTGACAAAGCCGCAAAACCGCCGGCAACTCTTCTTCGATGGGGCAGCCAACAAGAAGGGGAATGGCATTGGAATGCTCCTTGTCGATCCCAAGGACGAGCATACTCCCATAGCCATCAAGCCGAATTTTGAAGCAACCAACAATGCAGCAGAATACGAAGCCTCGTGCAAAGCAGTTTGGAAGCCGCCCTCGAGCGCAACATCTTAGAGCCGGATGTATATGGAGACTCAAAGATTGATCATCAATCAAGTATCCAACAAATGGAAGACGGTAGATTCCGGCCTTCGAAGTACCACGCGTACATGGAGGAGCTCATTGCTCGCCCAAGGACATCTCTTTTCACTATTTGCCAAGAGACAGAACCGCTTCGCGTACGCCCGGCAACCTCGCCTCTTGTCGAAATTCCCGAAGGGAAAGCAAGAAACCCCTCGTAATAGGCGTACGGGAAACACCCGCCTATTGCCGTGAGATCGAAAAGAAAAAGAAACGATCGACGAACCCCGGTATAATCAAATTTACCGCACTCCAAAGCGGAGAAGCTTCCTTCACAAATGAAGATGGAAAATACAAAGAAGGGATCAAAGCCAAAAACATGATGGCATTAAAACGCCCGGCATCCCATTTCGTCATTCCGGGGGTATGTTGTACAAGAAGCGCCACCAAGGGCCACTCCTTCGGTGTGTAAACAAAGAAAAGCCGCCGAGCTAATGAACGTAAGTTCACAACGGAACCCGCGGTCCGCACATGAACGCCCCGAGCATTGACACAGCATCATTCTCCGTATGGGATACTATTTGGATATCAATGGAAACAGACCGCATCCGCCCGTCCGAAGCCGCGACAAATGTCAACGGTTTTCCAACCTCAATCACATCCCTCCTCACGAACTCTACCGCATGACTACGCCTACGGCCTTTCGCCACATGGGGAATCGACGTCATCGGCAAGATCACTCCTCCAGGAGCAATGGTCACGAGTTCATTTTAGTCGCACGACTACTTCACCAAATGGGTAGAAGCCGCATCGTACAAGGTACCGAATTTTAGGAAGGTGGCCGAGTTCATCCGAGAGAACATCATGTGCCGATATGGAGTGCCCAACGAGATCATCTCCGACAATGGGACTCACTTCAAAGGAGATTGTGACCAACTACCGACCGAATTCCGTAGTCACACGCTCACAGTCTTCTCCTTACTGCACCACAAACCAATGGTGCAAGAGAGGCAGCCAACAAGACTCTCGCCATGATAATCGAAAGATGACCACCGCAGGTCGGGACCGGCCCGAAAAGCTACATCTAGCTCCTCTCGGGGATACCGAACATCGCCGTAACCGCCACAGGAGACTCCGTTCGCACTTACCTACGGAATGGAAGCAATGTTACCCGTGGAATTGGAAATTCCATCCCTCCAAGTCCTCTTGGAAAACGGGATCAATGAAGTCGAATGGCTACAGAGCCGCCACGACGAACTTGCTCTACTCGACGAGCGCAGATTGAAAGCCATGGAACACACTCGAGCCTACCAGAGCAGAATGGCACGAGCATTCGACAAGAAAGTCAAGATCCGAGACATCAGTAGAAGGTGACTTGGTGCTAAAGGAAAAGCCTCCTACGCACTCAATCCCCTGAAAGTGGGAGCCTACCTCGGATAGGACCGTTCGTGGTACAAAGAATCTTCTCCTGAGGAGCCATGAAGCTAGCGCACTTGGACGGAAACCCTTTCGTTAACCCCGTGAACGGAAGCAAGCTCCGCAGATACTTCGCTTTGAGGAAGAGCACGAGTCAACTCACCTTCCCCATACACCGTCCCCTCAAGAAATTAAAGTGCTAAAAGAGTAATACCCAACCTGGATACATTCCCGCTAATGATCCAGTAAAAACAGGTCGCACTTCTTTTGTCTTTGTTTTTCTCAAATTCACCTAAAGTGTCGAACTACGGTGACCCGAGCCCCTTAGTCCAGCTTGTAAAAGGGGAACGTAGGCACCATCATTGGTTCGGTCTAAAAAACAAAAAATACAATAAGCATCAATTGCTTGTGTTTCGAAAAAACTCTTTTCATTTAACCTACAAATTCATAACGGTTAAAACATTCTTTGATGAGTTCAAGCACGGTCAACTCTTGACTCGCTACACGCTAGCAAAACTACAATAAAACATTAATCAATTAATGTGTCTCGCAATGACAATGGGTGGATACTGGACAAAGAAGGTCAACCTAGTTTCCCGTACTAGGTCCTTCATCCTTCTTCCCTTCCCTTTTCCCCGGCGAGTGTTCTCTCACCTTCGCAGAAATATTCCGTAGGCCTTCTACCCCGGCTCGTGACTCTTCCCGACGCCTCCGTCAATCCCGCGGCCGTCAACACAGCTCCTTTCTCTAGCTCGTCTCGAGCCGCCTCGCTTCGAGCCATCATCGCAAGCAGGCTGATTGGCCTCCCGATCAAGCACTTGCCACATAATCGGCCATGGCACGCCGCACGATTCCTGTGGTTAGCCCTCGCTTCGCCCTCTCAATGTCGAGCCGTCCAGTGATCAAGACCCAACACCTCACTCCGTCTCCACAAGATAGCCATCTCGTGTCTCCCCCATACACTCTTCGTACTACCCGTATATCGTTTACCGATGCAAAGGCCCTCTCTCCTATGAAAGAGAACCCCGGCAGAAAGGACGTGTATTGCCACCACCGGTGACCAAAGAATAGCGTCGAAGGATCCTCCATCCGCAGAGATCCCACCTCAAAGGTAGCAAAGATAACTCGTATCAGCCAGCTGGCATCTCGCCCACTGCATCGCCGCAGTAACCAATGATGGAATATAGAAAGACGTCCGAGACAGCCCCGCACTCGACGATCAATGCACCCTCCCGAGCGGTCCTACAAGTCTCAGAATCTCCAATGGGGAACCCACCATCGCAAGTGATGCGTGCCAAGTCCGCCATCCAGAGCTCCACTCACCGATTACCCCCTATCACCAGAGGACGCCGCGAGAAAGACCAAGCGTCACAAGACATTGGCACCTCGTGCATCATCTCGCAGCCTCTCCCTCAACCACGGGTCGCATAGCGGGACTCCCTCCCCACACGTATTCGGCCAATGGCCGCCATCCGGCCTATGCCCAGGAACGTCTCGCCCAAGACCAATGGCACGATGTCTCCTCCACTCCTAAGCATCGCTCACCTGTGTCCAAGACACTGTGATGGCACACACCTGCAGAGACGTGAATGTGAACAGAGTAGCAATCACGCACAGAGCAAACGCGTCCCACGCAAAGACGCTCCTCGCCTCCGGCAAATCTTTCGGGCAAGCCCCGAAATGTCAACGTAATCGGAATCCTCAGACAAGCATCCCGTATGCTTCTCCAATGAGATACCCAACAAAGACACTAGCTTCTCAACAAGGGCCATGCCACCAAGATACGGAAGAACTAGCCGTTCCGCCTCGTGTCCTCCTGCACGGCCCGGAAATCTTCAAACGTAGGAGTGACTTCGTTGTACGAAAAGCCGTACACATTCCTCCTTACGTCCTGTAATCCGAGACGCGGCTCTCAAAAGATCCTAATCTGGCATGAGCTCCTTCAAAGCCCAAACAGATTAATCCCGTAACAACCTTCGAAAACCTTTTGTTCTCGCCTCGCGTGGTTCCGTACCCACGATCGAAAGTTGTCCAAATATCGCTCTTGCATCCGAGACGATAACTTGGGAAAAGGGAGCCATGTCGAAGGTGAAGAAAACCTTAAGAAATGGAAAAGAACTCAGCCGTAATGAGCAAAAGCAATGCTAGCTTTTACAAATTGCAAAGTTGAAACCGGCAATTTAAAGAATCTGAAATTCAATCCTAGTCCTACGTGGACTCTCTCTCAGCTGACTTGGTCAACTCGCAGCCTACCGCCTTTAAAGTTGGAAACATTTCCAAACCATGCCCTCGTTCACTCTTATGAAATCTCGCGTGCCTCGCCCGATTTCATTCAACCAATGTCAATATCCCTTCCGCCCCGGCTCGTGCAACAAAGGCAAATAATTAAAAATTAGTGCATACATGCTTAATTTTTGACCCGTTCAATTTTTAATGCATTTCTCCTTTTTATTTATTTTTGATTAACCTATTTGCTTATTTGCCGAAAATAATCAAGGTGATCACGTAATAAATATGGCATGTGTTCCGCCTCACGGCGCGCCTTTTTGCAAATATATTTCAAATCAAAATTTGTTCCCGATTAAATACATGCATTTTGTCTAAACAAAATAGTAAAGAAAGCAAGAAAAGGGGACTACTCGAGTCCCGCTCGTCATCCGTACACTCGACGCATCCGCTCCGCCGCCGCCGGATCCGTCGCAAACAGAACTCGCCAAACTCCTCCACTCGAATAGGCAAAGGGCCTCCTGAGTACGCGAACTCGAGGACTCCCCCATCTCGTGCGCCCGAGTGCGCCAGTAAGAAGGAGCTCCAAATCCGGGCCATTCCGCCCGCGAACCGGCCGAACCCCCGCGGGCTAAGTCCTCTCCCTACCACCCGCGGGAGCAAAGGCGAACCTCGCCTAGACGGCCCCCGATCACGTACATCCACGCTCCTCCGAGAACCGCACCGCATGAACTCTACGAGCCTTCCCTAGCGTAGCGACTTTCACCACCCGTCCACCAGCCCCTCACGGCTCTCGTTGCCAGACGTGACGGCCAGTACATCTCGCGAACCAGGAAAGTCATCGAAGACAAGCGTAAAGTAGGCATGGGATGCAACATTTGCGCAATACTACTATCAAAAATGCGTAAAAATCGAAAGGCGCTCACCGAAGCATCAGTCCGCCCCGCATCGTGGTCTCGGCCCGCTCGGGAGCGGGATCGCTGGTGTCAAGCCATAAGCGAACCATCCAGCTTCTCGTACGCTAAAATGTCACTTAGCTCGCGGATCGGAAAATCTCGAGGGACCTCCAGTGACCTCGGCCTCTCCCTACGCCGCACTCCGCGGGCCTCACCCCTCATCCTCAAGAAAACATTCTATAGGCGCCCCCGCTATGCGAGCGTACTCCTGCTAAGACACGCCCGTACGTATCCCTCCAGCCTCCTCTACTCCATCGCATCTCCCCAGGTGATGCCGGCATGTACAGAGGAGGATCCACTTCGGCACTACAAGTGAAGCAGACCCCGCGCAGTGCCGCTGACGTCACCCTCTCCCCTGCATACACGGCGCTTCGCAGCCAGTCCCACCTCAGAGCTTCCTTCGGGCCAGCCAAAGGTAGTCTCGCTAGCACCGAACAGCGACAGACATCGAATCCTTCTTCCACCACCAGCGTCAACCGAATCCTTCCCCGAGAACTTCGCATGTTCAAGGTCTCCTTGCCAGACAGTCTCCCTCCCATATATGACACTCGAGCGCCAATCCCTCGACGAGACCGCCCTCTTTCGCTTTCTCTTCCTCGGGCTAAACCAAGCATGGGTAGGGGAACAGTGGGACCCAGATGACGGCTCCTCGATGTCCCAAGCTCTCAAGTTGATCGAACACCTCATAGCACCCGACTCCTCATGCAAGAGAATGGAAAGTTATGTCACTATAAAGCGTATACATACGGAAGTACACATAAAAGAGTGCAAGGAAGAAGAAAAAAAAAAAGGGCACGTAAGAACTTACATCCAAGACAGCGTGTAGTAAAAGCAATTAAATGAGTGCTCCTCTCCCACAGCGAGAACCTCGCTCTGTCGAGAACGGGTGATGTAGAGTTGCGGCCAGTCCGAACCTCACCCATGGCACGCAAACCCCTCACGGCATCCGTGAGACTACCATCGGCTGACCGAGCAAGAGGAAGTGGACAAAGACGCTGCAAATCGGAAGTCGGGAACAAAGTCGCCATGGGCGCAAACCAAAGGAAACCCTGTTCGAGCCGGATGCCCGCGGTCATCCTCAAGGATCTCAGCCTATGATAATCGGTTCGACACCGCCTCCGCTGATGCTCCATCGGCTCCGGTACCGAATGCCTAAGCCCCTGGCATCGGTAATATCAAAACCCGGCAGCCTGCATAACCGGCCTCCAGGGTGTAACCATCAACCCACACCCGCCGCGCTGCCATAAGCCGGCAACCCGTTGATAGCGGCAAAATCCGTGGGAGTCCATTGCCGTCGCTCCCCATCCTCGAAATGGAGAAGTGTGGGTCGTATCCCACCAATTACTCGCTCAGTAGCGGGCATACGTGCCACGACACTGCCCTCGGCCATGTCACTAAGCCGGGCAGCTTCACAATGGCACCGATAAACCCAGTGACCCGGAGTCAATCACCAGGCCTGCCGTGGACTCGCTTCTCTCCCTCTCGGGCCACGTCAGGATAAGGTCCCACAATGCACCTCGCACCCGCCTCAAAAGGCACCCCGACTCTTCTCGGTTACATGGGTAATTTCCTCAACCATCCCCGTCCCCCGTGTACAGAACAAGACATGTAAGCAACGTCAACGTAATGCACTAACGCACGCTGTCAAAAGTTGATGCAATGTGTAGATCACGGTTCCTTCATTCATTTTCCCTACGTATATTCAAAATCATTTCGAAAACTCCGTCGAATCCGCTGAACTTTCAAAACCTTTCAAAACTCCAGCCGAATCCAAAACTCCGTCGAATCCAGGAACTTTCAAAATCTTTCGAAAACTCCGTCGAATCCAGATAGGAACTTTCAAAATCTTTCGAAAACTCCCGTCAGAATCCTAGACTTTCAAAATCTTTCGAAAACTCACGTTGAAACCGGAACTTTCTAAATCTCTTTCGAATTTTAGAAAATTTAACTCCGATCCCGAATTAAAGTTACTTTAATTTTGGAAAATGCATTTAGACATGGAATTTTGCAACCAAAATTTTTATGTTATCTACCCATGATGTCAATTGAACTACGTCCTAGTCAATTTCGACAACGATTCATGGCAAAGTCAAAAGCCTCTCACCAAATAAGGCACCAAAATCCCTAAGTTCATTCCTAACCAAATTTCTAACATGTAAAGCAATGCACATTCACTTAAAATTAATGGAATTGTGTAGGAAGCTTACGTGTCTTTCGATCCCTCCCCGCTTGGAGTTGTGATGTCCCTCAGCCGGATAAAAACTCCGCCGGATTCAATGGAAGAGGCCACAATGGTGGTCGAATGGTCCGAACCAATCGGGAGTTCTTTCGTCATCGGTCCTTCCGTGGCGAGCCATTGGTCCTCTCCTTCACCTTCCATAGCGATTTTCCTCTTCACAAATACGGGAGCAAACCTTGCAATTTGGGTTCGGGATTTTTCTCCTTCCTTTCTCTCTGCTCTCGCCGGCATTAATGGAAGAAATGGCCATTTCCTTCCCCGCCGAAGGCTGGTTCGGCGTTTAAAAGGTTCGGGACCTCAAAAACGATGGGAGATCCGACCTGACTCTTACCGCACTCAGAAAATTTTCGCCCTTCTGGCCCTCGCAGCTTTATGTGCCAATTCCAGTTACTCACTTTTGCCCCCCAGAAAGTGTAAAATTTCCTGCCAGAACATTTCTAACTAATTGCGCCCATCCCCGAGGATAAATTCCCAGCTAGTTTTCACTAACGCTCGTCTCCAGACCGTTAAAATTCCTAGAGTTGGTTTTCACTAACGCTCGTCTCTCAATCGCGACCTGCTAGTTCTCACCGATTAGTCTCCGCACGTTAACGGCCTAATCTGCTGAGCGTTCACGCCGTCTCGGATTTCACGCAATTCCTGCTCAGCTGCGTTGCGCTGCGTCTCGACGGTAAATTCCCGATTACCCTGCTAATCCCACTTCACTTTCGTCTCCGACCTTTCAATTCGGTCACGACATTTTCAATCCTAACGCTCGTCTCGAGCTCACGCTCCGATTAGTTCAATCCTTAACGCTCGTCTCAAATTCAATTGGTCCGATTCAATCCTGCAATCGTCTCCGGACGTTAAATTCCCGGTTAGATTTCACCTAACGCTCGTCTCCGACCGTTAAATTCCCGGTCCGATTTCAATTCCTTCGCTGACCTTTCACGTGCTCGCCAGGAACGTTCAAATTCTCGAATTCGTTCGACCTTAGTTCTCACGCTACCGTCTCCAATCCTTAAATTGGCCCGCCGACGCTTTCACTTGGTTGACGATTTCACATCCTGAATGCGTTGAGCCGTTTCTCGGTCTGATTTGAATCCTGACTGCGACTCTTTTAAAACGGTCCTCACGATTAGACCCTAATCGTGACCTTTCACGGTCCTCGATTTAAACTCTCAATCGCGACCTTTCACGGTCCGGGACATTTCAATCCTCAATCGCGACCTTTCACGGTCCGATTCTATCCAATCCCTCAATCGCGACCTTTCACGGTCCGATTTCAATCCTCAATCTCGCGACCTTTCCACGGTCCGATTTGCAATCCTCAATCGCGACCCTTTCACAGTCCGATTTCAATCTGTCTCAATCGCGACACTTTCTACGGTCCGATTTCCAGCTTCATCCTCAATCCAGCGACCTTTCACTGGGCTGTCCGATTTCAATCCTCAATCGTGACCTTTCACTGGTCCGATTTTCAATCCTCAATCGTGACCTTCACGGCCCGATTTCAATCCTCAATCGCGACTCACTTTCTACGGGTCCGATTCTCAAATCAGCTTATCATCCCATGACCTTTCACGGTCCGATTTCCAGCCTCATTGATCCCGACCTTCGCGGTCCGATTCGGCACTCTCAATAAGCAAGACCTTTGCACGGGTACGAACGCCGCAAATCTCCTCCTTCGGCAACCGCACAGCCCGAACCTTTAACGGTCCGATTCAGTCATCTCTCTTTCTAGAATCGCAGACGCCTTTTAAGCGGTCTCGATCTCAAACCTTAATCAGCTTGAACCCCCGAGGCATCGGCCGCGCTGAGCTAATAAGCTCGAACCTTTCACGGTGATAAGCCAAGATTCCTTAATCTCAGCAAATTACGGCGCGACCAATAGTCGGCAATTTGCAAGAGTCCCAGATTCTAATGCCCATCATAATAGCCAGAGAACGCCCAGCCTATCTTGTCAGCATTTTTTTGCAAAAGGCTTCCGAACGCCTTTCTAATCTCTTTGATCGCAACCTTCGTGACGGCCCGAATGGCAGAGTGCCCCAGACGCTGGAACGCCTTACGACCGGTCTCGCCCCCGCGGCTATTTCTAAGAATCCCCCGGGCTCAAGGCGCGAAACGCCTTTCAAGCAGGTCTCGGGATCGGCAGAAGCTGCAATAATCCCGGACCTTCGCAATAAGTCCGACCTTGCAAACCACTCTCCTTCGGCAATCGCAATAGACCTTCGCTAACGAGTGAACGCCTTGCCAGCCGGTCACCTTAATCGCAATAAGCTCCGAACCCCAAGGTACGAACGCCTTGCAACAATCCCTATTCCGGCCATCCTAGTAAGCTCCGAACACCTTTTCACTTCAAAGAAGTGAACATTCATCTCCCGCCGCCGCCGTAAGCTCCGATCGTTCCACTTCACCGGCAACAATGCATAAGCCCGCACAACAATCCCTCTTCGGCCATCCGTAGGCCCGAACGCTCATCCCTCAGCAGATAAAACCGGCAACAGCAATAAGCCCAGCACCCAAGGCACGAACGCCCTCGTTAGCATCGTAACTCCGGTTTGAGGCACCACACGCCCTCGAAGGTTTCAGACGCCCCAGGTTCAGACGCCTCCTAACAGTCTCCATTCAGGTACAGGTACCTCGCGAATGGTCTTATCCAGGTTTAGACGCCTCCTAACAGTCTCGCTCAGGTCAAGGTCCCCATGCGCGGCCCTTGCCCCTTTTCGAACTACGATCGGCTTGATTCTCGCCGGATACGTAGGAATCCTTTTCGCTAAGGGTCCGGCACTCGACCGCCCAGGTCTCTTTCAAAGTAAGGCATCCCGATTTGGATCCTTATCTTTTTCGACGACCCCACTTCCTTCGAAAGTGACGTCGCCGAGGGGCTAACTGTAAGTACCCAAATCCGAATCGTCCAAATCCGTCAGAAAGTTAACCGAAATCCGCTAACTGGCCCGCTCCAGGTTAACCGGAACTCGTTAAACTCCCCGTTCTTTGTGCCAACGAGACGTCCGGGGAGCGCCCGTGCATCCCGACGTCAAACCGTACTTAGCACGTGACATCTCACGTAAAAGTATGGCTTTCCTGAAAACGCATTTTCCAAAGCCTTTCCGGGGCGTTTCGGACATTTCCTGACCGTTATTTTAAAAACGGACAAAACCGGACCGGGAACGAACTCCCACACTTCGGTGAGTCACGGGACACGTGTCCCGCATGCCACCTCCCTCTAGTCACTCGTCAATCACAAATCAAGGCCAAAAGACCAAAATACCCCTGGTTTGCAAGCCAAGTCCGCCGGACTCAACTTTTGCAATTTTCCTGAAATTGCCAACAAGTCCCCCAGATTTCCAAAAATTCCCAAAACCCCTGAAATTCAGTCCAAGTCCGGCCGGACTCCTACTGCAATTTTCACCCTATAAATAGAAGTTGCTGTCAAAGGCAAAAAGGATTGAAAACACCAAAAAATCTCATACCTCACGGTCCAAACTGGTTTCCACCCCTCCCGAGCTCCCGTTTTGTCTCGATTCGCGTGAAACCTTCGTATTTCGATCAAATACGCACCCTACAACTTCGAAACAACCTTTCGAATAACTTTCCGTGTCCCGTGCACACCTCCCGAGCCAAAGGAGTCGACCCTAGCCATAGGTATAACTCCCTCTCTCTGAATCTTTCGTTCCGTCTCGGTTTACGCGACAGTCGCTATAACTGTTTCAAACGTCATTGTCAAAATGTAGACGCCTCCGTCTAACGGGGTCCGATACGTTTTAGCCCCTCGATCCTCTTCTCTTTCCGTAAGAGAAGTAATCACGGGTTAAAACGGCGTTCCGACCCCGTTCCGTTTACTTTCACGTTATTTACAATTCCGAGCCGTTTGGCCTCGTTGATCGTCATTTACAATTCCGAGCCGTTTGGCCTCGTTGATCGTCATTTACACTTCCGAGCCGTTTGGCCTCGTTGATCGTCATTTACACTTCCGAGCCGTTTGGCCTCGTTGATCGTCATTTACAATTCCGGATCGTTTGATTCCGTTGACACTGCTTTAAATACTGTCATTTACCAGTCCGATCCGTTTGGATTGTGATAGTATTTACTTTTCAAAAGTCCGAGTCGCAACCCGATTCGTTGATCGCATATCATTTAATACGCATTTTTCCCGTAAAAATCGTTAACAATGTAATGCCCGGTTCAAAACCGGAGTTCGTCCGTCGAACTCTCTTTCAAAACGCGCGACATGACGTTCGGCCTCCGAACGCTCATCTTCAAACTCAAAGCCGCCATTTGACACTTAAAATCATTTAATACGCATTTTTCTCGTAAAAATCATTAACAAATGCTCATTTCAACTCAAAATCGACGTTTGCCACGCAAACGCTCATTTCAAACTCAAAACCGACGTTTGTCATTCAAACGCTCGTCTTTTCAAAAGTCACCTAATCAACGTTTGTCACTCAAACCAAGATTAAAGCTTGTCATTCAAGCCCCCCCATTTCAAAGGACACGCACACACACACACACGATTTCGAGAAAGGTAGAAAGACTCGTCATGCGAGGCGTTTCGGGCGATCTCGTAATACTCTACCCGAAACGTAACCTGACCTCCGAATCTAACAATCTCTGGTACACAAAAAAGCTTTTTACTCGTTTTTGCTGCCAATAAAAATGATCCCTGTTTTCAAAGCCTTTTCCTAAGTTTTTGCTACCAATAAAAACGACACCATTTTCGCAATAGCCGTTTCTCAACGTTTGGGCTCAAAATACAAAACCGCGTGGCAACTCCTCATTCTGCTCCTTCCCGTGAAGCGAGGTCTCAGACACCAACCCCCCGCGAAAGACAACCGCCTTTTTCCGCCGCGCCCCGCGCGCGGAAAAGATCGGGTAATTTCATAAGGCCACTATGTATCATAAACCATTCCTACATAGTCATTACACAACCTCAAATGGCCTTAATAAAAGTTCAAGATCTACTTCCCAAGTTTGAACTACTTTGGTGAAGTTACTAATCAAGCTTATCAACCATTTTCCGGACAATATTTAAACTACTTCCCCAAATCCATTTTGACCAAATAAGACGTCATGGTGTAGCCAAAGTATTATACTTTAATCTAGGTTAAAGAGGATTCATTTTGGTTCTAGTTTGATTAGGTTTAAGCAGATCACAAATTGGATCATAGTCACCAGGCCAGGGCACGACTCGTGCCCCCTTGGACCCCTTCCAGAAACAGTCGTCCCTATAAGGGCACGACTCGCTATCCCACAGGGCACGACTCGTGCCATTTCAGTCCCAAATCAATCAGAACGACTTAACCCCAAATTCACGAATCGTTTCCACGAGTTGGCCATGGGCACGACTCGTGCCAAGGGGCACGACTCGTGCCACGGCCAGAATCAGACACCAGAAACAGATTTCAGCTACACTTCAAAAACCCAATTAATCATAACCAACTTACTCTATTTTGGCAACATAAAAAGATTACCAAGTTCATCAACATTTCTAAAATCTTCCAATTAAATTAAGATAGCCCTAGACCCCTTATCACCTAATTATTTTATTCATTACACTATCACAATTCATGTTTAATATTCCTTCTTCAACTTAAACCATACCATCTTACTCTTCAACAATTTTCATTAGCATCAATACATCCCAACACTAATCAAAACCTTTTAGTACCAAAACTTTATTCCATTTTAACATATAACCACTTCTTATAAACCATTTTCTTCACTTTCTAATTCTAGTAAATTGGCCAAACCCAAATTCAATACTTACTCTTAAATTATTAACATTCACAATTATTCTATACCTTTCCTCCTCCAATCTTAGATTACCATTTTACAACTAAAAATCAATTTAACCTTGACTAACCCATTTCAACTCATTTCATCATTATTTAAAATATCAAAATCCTTTCTTTCAACAAGATATTCAATAACACATAAAGTGAACAATTATTAGAAGGAAGTCATAATAACTTACATTAGCAATATGAGATGAAACCACGATTTTCCTAGCTTGATGCGTTTCCCTCACCTCTACGAACACGAAAGTACACCCGAATCTTAAAATGAGAAAGAATTGGATTTATTATGAATTTAGGAAGGAAAAGCATGGAGAGAGAGTTTCCATGGATATTTTGAGAAGGAGGAAGATGATGAATAAGAGATGGGGAGGTCAATGAAGGGTGAGGGAAAAAGGTATGAAGAGGTATGGGGAGGGATGGCCCCTTCTTGACTAACTTAAAAAGGCAATAATTCCAACTTTCATCTAAGTCCTTCCAAGACCCAAGGTAGTACCACTAACCCCTCTACTCCAAATCTTTACACAACACACCTTGACCTCTCATACTATTTTATTTAATTTCAATTATTATCTGTTCACCAAAATACTATATCTTATTTCCAATTAAATCCTAAGGCTTTAAAGTTATTTCATAAGCATCCTAACCTTCCATAAAAATCAAGGATATAAAGTAAGCATATAAAGTCAAAAATTGATATATATATATATATATATATATATATATATATATATATATATATATATATATATATATATATATATATATATAATGGGATGCTAAATTGGTGCCTAGGTTTAGGGTCGTTACACACGAGAAGAATCTCGTGTGAACTCACACGAGATGCATCTCGTGTGAGTTTACACGAGATGCTTTCCGTGTGAACTCACACGATTTCAGCCATTAAAATCACCTTAAACCCAGTTCATGAAAGACGTCGAAATCAATGGCAAATCAATTGAAGCAATCAAAAATATGTGCCATTAGACATTGGGAATTTAAGGAATGTAAAATTAGGTTCAAATTAGGTTCAAATTGGATTACCTTCTTTACAGGCACGGTGGTAGAAGCGGAGGCGGCGGCGATGGCAGTGGTGGTAGCGGCGGCGGAAGTTCCGGCAGGGACGACCGAAATTTTTACTCGAGCCATGGCGTCGTCGTGTCGTGTACGTAGTGAGAGAGAGAGAGAGAGAGAGCGTGGGAGAGGAAGAGGAAGAGCGTTTTTGTTGAATTTGAAATGAAAAAAAAAATATAAATAAATGGGTATTTTGATCATTGTTAGCGTTTCCTGTATTTTTTGAGCCGTGTATTTAACTATAACCCTCTACGATCACCCACTACACTTTTTATAAATAGACAAAGTTATCCTTTCATAATTTAATAAAACAACGAAACAAATTAGTTATCAACCACACACATTAATGGAAGGAAACCTATAAACTACTTATTTACACCCACGATTTTTTTTTTAATTTTAACAAAAAAACGTGTTTTTCAGATTCGGTTCATTTTAACGGGCGGTTCATAAACACGCTTTTTCGGTCCAGTTCTCTACTGTCCTTCTTACGCATTCAACCCAGAATTTTGAATTTCTTTCGTCATTTGCGCTCTTCAATTCGGTTTTTCAGAGTTTTTCTTCAAAGATTCCGTCAATTATTTCGTTGATTTTTCATCAATTTCCACCGATTTTACATCTTCTCCTACATGTTTTCAGTTGTTTTACGGAATCATGACCAACCAAACCAAAGAAATCAGGAGCAAGCGCCGGAACGAAGGTATAATTTTGAAACTTTATTTTACTTGATTTTACTTCTTATACAACCTATTTTCAGTTGTATTTTTCATCAATTTTCATCGATTGTTATGGATTAATTCACTGGCACATAATATTAGTGGCACTGGTACCTTAAAAAACACAAGCAATGGCTTTTGGAAATAAGAAATTGCACTGGCAATATAGAAACAATTGCAATTACACATTTAATTACAAACACAAGCAAATGCTGTCATTTTAAAACACTGATGCTGGCACTTTGAAACATTGATGCTGACACTTTTGAAACACTGATGATGTCACTTCAAAGTGCCAGCATTTGATTGTGTGTTGTAAGTAAGTGTTTGTAAGTAAATGTGTCAGTTCAACTGTTTTTATAGTGTCAGTGCAATTTCTTATTTTCAAAAGCCATTGCTTGTGCTTTTTAAGGTGTCGGTGTCACTAATATAATGTGCTAGTGAATCAATCAATAACAATCGGTGAAAATTGATGAAAAATACAACTGAAAACATGTCGGAGAAAAAGTAAAATAAAGTTTCAAAATCATACCTTTGTTTTGGCGCTTACTCCTGATTTATTTGGTTTGGCTGGTCATGATTTCGAAAAACAATTAAAAACAGGTAAGAGAATATGTAAAATCGGTGGAAATTGATGAAAAATCAACGACATAATCGACGGAATCCTTGAAGAACAATTCTGAAAAATCAAATTGATCGCAAATGACGAAAGGAATTCAAAATTTTGGGTTGTACACGTAGGAATGATAGCAGAGAACCGAATCGGAAAAGCGTGTTTATAAACCGTCCGTTAAATGAACCGCGGGTGGAAAACACGTTTTTTTGTTAAAAATTAACAAAAAAATGCATTTTTTACAAGATTTTGCATAAGGGAATGATATAGTTATTTTTGAAAAATAATTTTAATAATAATAATATATACATACTGATGCTGCAGGAAATGTGCTTATCAATTTTCCTCCACGTGGCAGGATTGATCACCTGGCTCCTTGACCTGAAAACAGAACCCACGACTAGCCGGATGTGTCTCCGGCGAAGACGCTCGGGCGTGAGAGTAAGATTACCGTTGTTTATAGCTCAAAATGTATAGAATAATGAATTCTGATAGCAAAATGGCAGTTACCTTTCACCGTTTGGTAGTGATGAAGTATTTATAGGCAAGAGTGATGTATTTTTGGGGAGGCGACATGTCCTCCGAGATTATAGCGGCAGTTACTTGGGCGTGGGAACATGTCTATAACGGTCCCTGATTTATAGGGATGTGGTTACGAAGATTGTTCAACCAAATAAGCCGGCAAGTGTTAAGTCGTCACTTGTTGATTTAGGTCGAGGTCGTCACTCGTGGAATGGTCGGCCCGACCGTCTGCAGAGCATGGTTCGTACCCGAATTGTGATTTGGATCATGAGGTCGGACTAAGTTAGGTCGGGACCTGGTAGGTCGGACCATGGGCTTAGTCGACTGATACAAGAGATGGGCCTTGGGCCTTGTTCTGATTGGGTCAGCTTCATTGAGAATGTGATGGCCAAGGCTGCTTGTGATTGGGCTTTACTTGCTGGGCCCAACTCGGCACTTTTGGTATGTTCAGTGGCCCCCAACTTTCGAGTTGACTTCGTCGACTTGGAAGTTAAGAAGATTTCTTTGATGAAAATTGCTTTACTCGCAGGTCGATGCTAGTCTTTGAAGTAGGTCGACCATGATGAGGTGGCAACATCCTGATCGCTGGCGATGGACGGTGGGAGATGAAGGAGCGCCGATTTTTGTAATGATTACAGCTCTGACGTTTGGAACTCCTTCTCGAAAACCGCTTCGGTCTTTAATTTTGGAAAATTAATTTTGATTTTCCTTTCCCTTTCCAAATTTAGGGAAATATAAATAGAGAAATTCCTTCTTCGGTTAGAACTTTTACTGCTCTAGAACTTCTTCTTCTCCGGCGATAATCAAGGGATTTCAGCAAGATTTAAATTCAGCTCTCTGCTCCAGCAACGAACCCACCTTCTGCAATTAATTAAGGTATTTCTTTCGTACCTTTGCTTTAAGGATTTTAATTTTGCACTGTTCTCCGTTTCCACCATGGCTAGGACCTTTAGTTGCGAACCGGGAGCGTGGTACGGTTACTGTACTGTTAACCGTAGGGCATGCAAGAATGTGAACGGTGAGTGGAGAGTGATGTCCTTAGATGAGTGCGCCTCCATTTTGACTAGTTGGGGATTGAATTACACTGAGATAGGGCTGCCCATTGTAGGAGAAATTGAAAATGTGGTGATTAACGACTCAAATGTTGTCGCTTTTCATCTATTCCATGAATTGCTCGACCATATCACCTTGTTTTATGTTAGGGACGTCCAAAAGCCCTCCTTCCTTAGAAATAGGATAGGTTTCCCAGGGGAGTCTAGGTCGTCCTTAGGTAGGTCGACTGATCATGATCATAGGACTGACTCCCCTGCTTCCTCTTTTGCTTGTACAGATATGACGACTCAAGAAGGGAATGCTGCCTCAACCTCTTCTGGTCCTCGAATTGTCAATGCATTTGGACCCAATGTGGTGCCAGGCAAGAATGAGAGGGGCTATGTTCCCCAAGGGCCATCGCGTGGCAATCAGAATTTGCCCTCTAGGTACAGTATGATCAAGGATTTCTGCGAAGTCGACCCGTTGGATTACCAGGTAACCATATATACCCGTAAGGAGTTCATGAAAAAGTATAGGTCGACCTTCACTAAGGATGCTACCAAGGTTGCTTTCTTTTACGGCCGGTTGTTGCCGGCCTCGGGTTGCCTCTTGACCCTTTTATCAATGAATTTCTAGAATGTGCAAATGCCCTTCCCCTTCAGCTTGGAGCTAATACTTGTAGGGTCCTCGTGTGCTTTGCCATGGTGTGTAGATTTTTAGGATACGAGCCCTGTATGAGGGTATTTAAAGAATTTTTTACCATCAAATATAGTGGGCGGGATCTAAGCATCGCACTCCTCTAAGCCTAAATCTCCCAAACTTTTCACCAATCTCCCCAGTAAGCACAGTGGCTGGAATTCGCACGTTGTGATGGTGGAGAGTAGATTAGGATGGGAATTTCCATTGCCCAATGATGAGACTGAAGCCATAGATGAGAGGGACTTTTGGGAGCCGTCTTGGTATCTTAGTTTGTACAGGGCTTTATGTCGGTTAGTGTCGAGAAGGCCCATCAGTTGGGAGAGTTTGCTTACCACCAAGTACAACTTTATTCAAGCCGGAATGATGCCAGGGGATGGAGTGGTGGAGCCCCTTATCCCTGTGTCCAGGGGCTTGATATACCCAGACTGGATAACTCACCACCTGGGAAAATTTGGGGATGAGTGCCAGTTTTGTAAGAAGGACAAGAATTACTGCAAAACCAATGGGGAGCATGCTGGTGGTAAGATCTCTTTGCTCAGCTTTTCTTTTATGTGCCTTTCATTGAATTACTGGCATGAATGATCAACTCGTATAGGGTGAGTAAGTCATGGTTGGAACTGTAGCTCGTACATAGTTTCTGCGCGTAGAATAATTAGCTCGCAACTTGCTAACTCGCTCATAATATGACCAAGTCGCTCATGTCGTGTTTGTACATAGAACTTTTGCTCGTATATAGAACTTTTGCTCGTATATAGAACTTTTGCTCGTATGTCGATTTAATACTTGTTCACTTTAATTTTGTTGCAGTTCTGACTCCTGAGCAAGAAGCCAACATGGTTCGCATCGTTGGGGTTTCTGATAAGAAGAAAGCGAGGAAAGACCATGGGAAAGCCAATGCTCGAGCTGATAGGCAAAGAGAGGGCGCTTTGAGGACCAGCTTGTTGTCGAAGGAGAACATCGGGATGGTGCCAATGGAAGGGGTAGAAGAGGAAGACCCTTTGCAAAGTGGTACCCAGTCTGTGGGTGCTACTGATGGAGGTGAAGCATCTTCCAAGTCGACTAGAGTAAGTCCAAGCTCCGACCCAATTCAAGATGTTAACATGGAGACCTCTGGAGCCGAGGTAGCAGGATCTAGCCCTATGAAGGTGGTAGAGATTGATGATGATGATGCTGCCGAGGAGGTCGATGATCAAGCTCTGAATACCAGGAAAAGGCTGAGGTCTGGAAAGGGCAAAGACGTTTCTTCTAATCAAACACCTCCACCTCCTCCCCCTTCCTCTCATCTTGATCAAGAATCTGTTGTAGAGATGATGCAGAGGTTGAGCGACGTCCCTTCTCTCGAGGGAGTTAACTGCATGAGCCGCTCTTATCCAACTATGAACTTGGGTCAAGTCATAGTGAGGAGATCGTTGGATGTGAGCCTGTTAGCTCAATTTGCTGATAAGGGTATGACGCCTGAGGAGTTCTCGGCTCGATCTGGACTTGCTCATTGCGAGGTAACTCTTTACTTTCATTTTCATTTTAGTCGTTTATTCTTTTACTCGACCAACTGAAGTCTCGAGCTAACACTTCTTTGCTCTCTTTGGAATGCAGAATCTGACCATGATCGAGCAGGCCAAAAGCTCTTGGAGGGCCTCAATTGAAAGGGAGAGACAAGCCCTTCAGGACTATTCCAAAAAGGCTAAAGAGCTTGCGGATCTGAAGGAGCTGTACAATGATTTGGACAACTCTTATGAAGCCAATGAGGCGGTGAAGACCAAAGCTTTAGCCGACCTTGAAGCATCTGAGTCCAAGCTTAAAGAGGTTAAAGCGGAGAAAGAAGCTGAGAGGAAGGAGCTGGTGAAGACCCAAACGGAGCTGGCAACAGTTTCCCAACTCTTGAAGGACAAGGACGATTTCATGGTCAAACTGCAAGAAGATCGTCGGCTTGAACGAGGGAAATGGCAAGAAGACCTCAAGGCTGCTGAGAAGGCTGCTGCTGACATTGCTGCTAAGAACGCCACTGAAGTTGCGGTTGAAAAGTTTAAAGAGGGGGACGAGTATTATAATGCCATCGTGTCTAAGGCCCAGGACTTTCTCGAGGTTGGGAAGAGGCATATGGCTCGTCGAGCACTGGTGGATCCAACGACAGCTACCATCGAGCGCGCTTAGCTCGTTGGTTTTCACGAATCCCGCATGATATGACGGCTAGAGGTGGCCACTCGCTCATTCCCTACCTTGAAAATGACCTGGCCTTCATTGCTCAAGAAGATGAAGAGGACCACTGTGAGAAGTGGGAAGCTCCCCCTGTAATTGATAGAAACTTCGATGTAATCTTACAAGAGATGGAAGACGCTGCCACTATGGAAGAGGATGTCGATCAGCGGGTCTATACTGAGTCGGGTAAACCCTTGAGCCCTCAGCAACAAGATCCTATGAGTGAAGATCAAGTTACCACTGACGATCAGACCAATGCCGACCTGGCCTCTTAAATTATTTCAAGCAGCATTGTAATAAACAAGTTCCAAACAATTTTTGCCTTTTTTGATCTAACATTATCTGAATGCCTTGGCCCAGTTTTTGGGAGGCATAGAAACAAGTTATCATGTTTTAAGTCTTAGCCCACTTTAGGGAGACTTGTTGATCGTAGCCAACCTTTCTTGATTGCATGTTGTATGCTTGTTGAAGTAAGTGTCGAGCTAGATATAGATAGGGTAAATGAGTCAACTTGAGCCTAGAAGCGACCTAATCTTGTTGATTTAGTCGACCTCAGACTTGGTTAACTTTTTCCTGTGAACAAGGTTGACCATGAGTCGAACTTGTTCTTCTTATGGTAGCTGACCTAGGGTCGAGCTAAATCTAAAAAAAAACTGACCAAGGATCGAGTCTGTTAGAACGAAGTCGACTAAGAGTCGGACTTGTTAGATAAACAAAGCTGATTAAGAATCGAGCTAATTAAGACAAACTGACTAAGAGTCGAGTTTGTTAAAACGAAGTCGACTAAGAGTCGGACTTGTTAAAAGAACAAAGCTGATTAAGAATCGAGCTAATTAAAACAAACTGACTAAGAGTCGAGTTTGTTAAAACGAAGTCGACTAAGAGTCGGACTTGTTAAAAGAACAAAGCTGATTAAGAATCGAGCTTGTTTAAACGAAGCTGACTAGTAGTCGAGCTTGTTGGGGTTAGTGTAACACTATGCTTGATGGAATGAACTGCACTTTTTATTGAAGTAGGAATCATGCTTACATCAGTTCGAAACTAGCTTTAACACAAACTTGAACTTTGAAATTGAAAACTAGAAGTAGTATTTGATGAGGTGAGTAGCATGCCAAGGGTGCTTCAACTCGTCACCTCCAGGATGAGCTATCATGTAGGTTCCTTCCTTGACGACTCGAGTGACTACATAGGGACCTTCCCAATTAGGAGATAGCTTGTTCTGCTGGGTCCTTCTACCCGTTGCCTCAATCTTTCTCAATACATAATCTCCCACTTGGAAAGACCTTGTCTTGACCTTCTTGTCGTGATAACTTTTAGTCCGCTGCTTGTAATTGACCATTCGGAGGTAGGCTGTTTCTCGCTTCTCGTCGATCAGGTCCAAGTCGATCAACCTGTTGGTGTCATTCTGCTCTTGATCGAAGAAGGTCACTCTAGCCGTAGGGAATCTGAGCTCAGCAGGTGCCATGGCCTCTGACCCATATGTGAGAGCAAAAGGGGTTTCCCCCGTAGGCCCCCGAGTGGTTGTACGAACTGCCCAAAGAGCAAGGGGGAGTTCGTCCAACCAATTGTTTCGTCGACCTACGAGCCCAGTCTTGAGCGAAGATAGAACAAGTTTATTTGCTGCTTCAGCTTGCCCATTTCCTTGAGGATAGGCGACAGAGGATTTCCAATGTTTGATTCCCACTCGCTTCATCTCTGTTTCGAAAGTCTGGGAGAATCAGAACCCATTGTCGACACTATAGCTCGAGGAAAACCAAACCGACACCAAATGAAGTCGTGTATGAAGTTAATAGCATTCTCCTCTCGTGATGCGAGCTAGTGGTTTGGCCTCAACCCATTTGGTGAAGTAATCTATGGCCACTATCACATACTTGCGGTTTCCTCGGGCGGGAGGGAAGGGTCCAATCGTGTCGACGCCCACATGTCAAATGGCCAAGCCGCGATCACAGTGAGTCCGCTACTGTTGTAGGCACATGGGGAAGGTTGGCAAACCTTTGGCATTGATCACATTGCTGAACAAAGTTGTGAGTGTCAGCTCTCATGTGTGGCCAGTAGTATCCCAATGTGATTAACTTGTCAGCAAGAGTCCTGGCCCCCGGGTGTCCACCACAAATTCCACTATGCACTTCGTGTATCAATAGGGCGACCTCTTGGGGATGGATGCACTTTAGCAATGGCCTAGTATAAGATCTCCTGAACAGGTCGCCTCCTTGAATGACATACCTTGGAGCTTTCTTTTTGATAGCTCGAGCCTTCTTCTCGTCATCTGGCAGCCTCTCCATTTTCTAGGTATGCTTTCATTTCCTCAATCCAACACTTCTCCTGAGTCCAATTTCTTGAGGGATCATCTATGCACTGAATTTTTACCCTCTCATAAGCTGGATTTTCGAGGAAGGAGATGGGCTCGTCATGTGGCTCATCTGAAGTAGCAAGTTTCGAGAGGAGGTCGGCCAGCTCGTTATCTTCTCTCCAATCCTTTGAATCTCCTGCAATTCTAAGTCCTTTATCGTTCTTTCACCAGGTCGCAGTATTTGATCAATGTGGCACCGAGCACCTCATACTCGCCTCGACCTGGTTGACTATCAACCGCGAATCACGGTAAGCCATGATCTTAGTCGCTCCAAAACACTTGGCATATTCGATAGCCGCAATCAAGGCTTCATATTCACTTGGTTGTTGGAAGCGTCAAATTTGAACCTTAGCGATTCCTCGTAAACAGTCCCGCACTACGCTCGGCCAAGACAATTCCAAGCTCCACCGACATTTTTGGTTGCCGACCCGTCCGAATAGACCTTCCAACAATCGACGGGTAGAGTAATGGCGACTTGTGACTCGCTCTTTCCCTTTGCCCTTTTCTTTTGGAGCTCGCCGCTCGTCATCTTCCTTGGTGAACGTAAGCTCGACCAAGAAGTCGCCTAGAGCTTCAGCCTTCAACGCCTTTCGAGGCCGATACTCAATGTCAAATTCGGTGAGGGCAATTGACCAATTGAGTAGTCGACCTGAACTCTCCGGCTTGTGCAGTATTTTTCTTAAAGGAGCATTGGTAAGAACCACGATTGGATGAGCCAGAAAATAAGCCCGTAACTTTCTTGAAGCTACGACTAGAGCATAAGCGACTTTCTCAGCGTTGTAATACCTGCTTTCCACATCTGATAAAGCTTTGCCGATATAGTACACAGTGCTTCGAAGCCCTTCATCCTCTCTAATCAATACTGCGCAAAGAACCGACTTGTCTCCTACGTATAGATACACAAATAAAGTCTCACCGGTCGTCGGGCTGCGAGCGAGAGGTGGAGTAGCAAGATAATCCTTCGGTTGTTGGAACGACGAATGACATTCGGTCGTCCATTCAAAGCTTTTCGTCCCCTCAACGCTTTGAAGAAGGGGAGAGATCTCTCTGCTGATTTAGATATGAAGCGACCAAGAGCTGCTACCCTTCCGTTAAGTCGCTGCATCTCTTTGACACAAGTAGGAGCCTTCATGTCGACTAAAGCCTTTATCTTCTCGGGATTAGCTTCTATGCCCCTTTGAGATACCATGAATCCCAAGAACTTGCCACCGCCACTCCAAACACACATTTACTGGGGTTGAGCTTCATGTCGTTTGCTCGTAAATTGGCGAATGTCTCCTTTAGGTCGACCACGTGACTCCCGGCCTTAGTTTTAATGACCATGTCGTCAACGTAGGCCTCCATATTTCGACCAATCTGTGAGGCAAAGACTTTGTTCACCATCCTCTCGATATGTAGCTCCCGCATTCTTCAATCCAAAAGGCATCATATTGTAGCAAGAGATGCCTCCATTTGCCCGAAATGCCGTCTTCACTACGTCATCCTCGTGCATCTTTATCTGGTGGTATCCCGAGTAAGCATCCAGGAAACTGAGAGTGGAATGACCAGCAATGGAATCAACAAGCTTGTCAATTCTAGGAAGAGGATAGCTATCCTTTGGGCAAGCTAGATTGAGAGTAGTGAAGTCGACACACATCCGCCACTTGCCATTCGATTTCTTCACCATGACCACGTTGGCCAACCACGTTGTATGAGTGGCCTCTTTGATTATACCTGCACTCAAAAGTTTTTGTACCTCTGCTTTGATAGCCTCTTCCTTGTCGCGAGCAAAACTTCTCAACTTTTGGGGTCTCGGCTTTACGGTCGGGTTGACTTCCAGTCTGTGAACAGCGACCTCCTCCTTGATTCCCCTCATGTCCTCTACTCTCCATGCGAAGACATCACTGCTTTCTTTGAGTAGCTTGATAATTTCTGCTCGCTCCTCAACTGATAACTGCTTTCCAATTTGAATTTTTTGGTCGGGGTAGGAAGAGTTGGTAATGATCGACTCCACTCATCTACGCCTTCTAACTCGGTCCATCTCTCGAACCGTAGTGTCTCCACTATGATTTCCACGACCTTTTGTCTTTCCTCGGCCTCCCAAGTGTGGAGCCTCCTCGGTATCATATCATCGAAGCTTGTCTCGCAACCTTGTTGGTAGGGGCCCCCGAGTTATTGTCTATCTCGGAGGCATAGGTCTCCTATGACGACTTGATCGACCATAACTACATCTCGAATCGACCTCGGTGGTGTTAGAGTGACGTGTCGACTCAATCATGACCTCGTCATTTGAGCGATAGGTCGACTCTACCACGTCGGTGATTGTTGACAATAGTAGTTTTGGTGATCGATCGAGACAGCCTTCAAGTAACCATCGCCAGCCTCAATCTCTAGCTCCCTTTTCTTTCTTTCTCTTAGAACATGATCCAGATAAGCACGAGCCGTGCCTTGTACGCAACCCACTCCAAACAGTGTGGGGAACTTTACTCGCCGGTGAGGAATTGATGCTACCATTCCAAGAGCGACTGTCCAGAATTCCAAGTATGGCGGCATAGTCACTATTTACATCAATTACGATAAATTGTACCTTCGAGACAATCCCGAGGGGGTGCCGGCCTAGGTCGACGTCGAGCACTATCTCGGCCTTTAGCATCAACTCGGTGGTTGGTGAAGCCCTCCAACCTCGCCATCATATCTCTCCACTGCTCATCATTAAGGCCCATTTCCTTGAAAGTTTTGTAAAACAAAATATCCTTGCAGCCCCCGTGTCGACTAAGAGTCTCGCTCGTCGTACATCCATCAATGAGACCTCGGGATGACGAGAACTTGCTCCCTAGCCGCCATATTTGTTGCCAATTCGTGGGGGTAGAAGCCGATCGCCTCATCTCTTATTTCTCTCCTCGAGGCACATGTGGGGCCTTATTAAGCCGGAATATCTTGTGCTTGATGGCCGTGTTGCTTGCTTGTTCGCTGATGACCCCTGTGTTCGCCTAGGCCGCCTAGGTCCTTGTTGCCCACCCGCCGGCCGCTCACCTCCCCAGCCTTGAGGTCTCTTCACATAAGCTTCGAGTCTCCCCGGTCGACCATTCTCTGGATGATACGCTTTAATCCCAAGCAATCCTCTCGTGAGATGACCGGTGTCTTTGTGGTAGTCGCAGCACTTGCTTTGTTGTCCCGCCTAAACTTGTTGCCTGGATTCATTGGGACTCGGAGGAGCCAGCTCGACAAAGCATTCAAAATCTCGGTTCGACTCACCGTGAGGAGTGAAAGCTTCGGGCACCTTCTCTCGTCGCCCTAGTTCTGTTTCTTTCCATTTTTATTGTTCCCCCATTCTTGTTGGAGTCCTTTTATCGTCGCCGACTTCAACCTTGGGGCTCTTACCGTTCTTCTTTTCTTTCCTTTCCTCGGCCGGAAGCGACATTATACACCTTTTCAAACAACTCCCGTCGAGTTGTGACCGTTCGGACCGTGAGCTCGTAGTCCATGTCTTCGAGGAAATACCACTTCGGAAGCAATTGATTACCTCCCCGTCTGTGAGGTCTTCCTCTATCTTATCAACCATCTCTTTGAACTTGGTGAAATAGCTCATCGAGCTTTCATTCTTACCACCGCACCAAGTTATTCGGATCGTTGACGGTTATCTTTCGAGCTCCCGCAATGAGAAGCGATCTAAGAATTTTGTTCTCAAGGATGCCCATGTGGTGATACTACCAAACTCAAACCATTGAACCAAGTTAAGGCCGCCCAAGAAGTGTGCTTAGGAGAGCTTTGCACATGTTGTCATCCTCATTGGCGACAAAACACATAGTGGCTTCCAGATGGGATATGTGGCTCCCGGCATTTGTCGACCCAGTACTTCTCCGTAAGAGGCAACCCGAAAGTAGGAGGAGGTCGACTATCTCGATTTCTTTGGAAAAAGGTCGAAGAGCAAAGTCAATTCGTTCAACCTTTCCCGTCTCTTTTTTCTTCTCCTCCTCCCATTGCTCAAATTTCTTTTCATCAACAACCATTCTCTCGGCATCGTGTCTCTCATCTCCCGGAGGGGAGCAACATTGGACCTCTCGGCCTTCACTTCGGGGAGTCACCGCCTACTCCTTCGTCCCCGTGAGAATTGGTCCTTTCGATCTTATTGGAGATCTATGTCTCAGTTACTTCTTTGAGGCGACCGCGCCTCTCGCCAGCCAGACGGCGACCCGCACTCCGTGATCTCCATGTGGCGACCGCGCCTTTCCCCTCTCACAGCGACCTATGCCCATTTCTCGTCTCTTTGAGACCCCGATCTCGTGTTACGGGCCGGGGAAACGTGTTCGTTTCTATTGGCCGTTAACCGAGTCCTCAAATCGATTGAGCCTCCCGCTCTCTCGTTTCGCTGAGGCTAGCTCTTAAATCATTACTCGGCACATGAACTATAGTGGGAGCTCGACGTACCATTCTCGTCCTCGCCGTTCGTCCCACACCTTCATTTGGCCTAGCACTCCCGGCTCGTTGCCCATTAGAAACCCGAGCGGGTGCCACTCTCTCGTAGCGTATGTCGGCCTGTTTCGCTCCTCCATGGCTATTAAGTCGCCTTAATCTGGGCTCGCTCCAAAGATCATTTCTTTCTTGCTCATGGGATTAGTGGAGGGACCCGCCTCGCTTCCCACATTAGCCTTTGCCCAGGTTACGTTTTGGGTGAGGTGGAGCTCCTTGTCCTTCCATGTGACGCTTTTCTCTCCTTGCATCGGCAATCCCTCGCCATCGGCCCACGCCGTTAGAGCGTGTCGCCCTAGCATGATGTCGTTGAGGAGGGGGAGGAGGAGGCAAATCTGCATTTCCAACGTTTGCATTGTTGTTGTTGTTGTTCACTTCATCGTGCCCAAGTGAAGCCTCGGATACGTGTCCTTCTCGAAGTCACCATTGTTGCAGGTTTGATGGAGTTTTCGAAGTCAAGTCTAAAGCACTTTCCCTAAGAATGGAACCAAACCGATGCCGCAGAAATGTGCTTATCAATTTTCCTCCACGTGGCAGATTGATCACCCGGCTCCTTGACCAAAAGTAACCCACGACTAGCCGGATGTGTCTCGGCGAAGACGCTCGGCGCGAGAGTAAGATTACCGTTGTTTATAGCTCAAAATGTATAGAATAATGAATTCGATAGCAAAATGGCGCTTACCTTTCACCGTTTGGTAGTGATGAAGTATTTATAGGCAAGAGTGATGTATTTTTGGGGAGGCGACATGTCCTCCGAGATTATAGCGGCAGTTACTTGGGCGTGGGAACATGTCTATAACGGTCCCTGATTTATAGGGATGTGGTTACGAAGATTGTTCAACCAAATAAGCCGGCAAGTGTTAAGTCGTCACTTGTTGATTTAGGTCGAGGTCGTCACTCGTGGAATGGTCGGCCTGACTGTCGGGTAGAGCATGGTTCGTACCCGAATTGTGATTTGGATCATGAGGTCGGACTAAGTTAGGTCGGGACCTGATAGGTCGGACCATGGGCTTAGTCGACTGATACAAGAGATGGGCCTTGGGCCTTGTTCTGATTGGGTCAGCTTCATTGAGAATGTGATGGCCAAGGCTGCTTGTGATTGGGCTTTACTTGCTGGGCCCAACTCGGCACTTTTGGTATGTTCACATACCTTTTTTTTATTAATGAGAGAGGAGAAGATAAACTTAAAAGGTGATTTGGGAATTTCATCTGTTTTTATAGTTGACAGGTTTTTTAAGGACAATTTTGCTCTAATAAATAATTGATATCATAATATAGTTTTTTTAAATCATAAATAATACTCCCTTCGTCCCGTTCGAAATGGCACAAATTTTCTTTTTGGGCGTCCTATTTGAAAGGGCACAACCCAAAAATGAATTTTTTTTTATTAATTCTTTATTTGTGGGACCCACTTGTCATACTCTCACAATAAATATCCACTAACTATTCTCTACCCCACTTTCTCTTTCCTACATTACCTTTACTCATGACATTTATTTTACTATACACTTTTTCTCTTTCCTACATTACTTTTCTTAATTCCCGTGCAAGGCACAAACTTTTTTTTTTTTTGATACCTGTGTTCCCGCCGGACTAATCCCGAACCACTGTGTACCGGCCCTCGCGCACGCTGCGGAGGTAAATCGCGGACGTGCCCTATACAAAAAGGTGGCAAGCATTCTTATACTCCGTGAGCCCCAAGGAGCCCTCCTACAAGGCATTTACATCACTCTTACATCACCCGATTGGCTGCTCCACTGCTCGCCGAGGTAATTACATCACTCTTACAACACCAATTGGGCCGCCCAAACTCGCTTCCTGCCAAGATTCGAACTCCCCACACTGAGGATACAAGCCCAGCAATGCTGCTTCCTTAACTGCACGGATGTGCCCCGGGAGGCTCCAAAGGACCCTGAAACCCAAGGTAGAAATTAAACCACAGAAATTTCCCTTGAGGGGAATCGAACCGGTGACCTCCCCTTCGGGAGGCCACCAACATACCACTGGGCCAAGGCCACTTTGATGCAAGGCACAAACTTTGCTCGAACGGGACGTGGGGAGTATAGTGTACGAACAAAAGTTGTAGTGAAAACAAAAATTGCGGGATATATTTCTATATTTTCCCAATTAATACATGGCAATCCTACTCTCTCTATAGTTTGTACACATCACCCAAATCCTCCGACTCAGGTCGGGTCGGGACAACTTAGCCCCCAAATAGGGATGACCAAAATCGGTTTTGGGCCCGGTTTCGATTCGGAATCGCCGGTTCCGGTTCGAAAAATGTATGACTCTTAACCGGTCCGGTTTGCTCACGGTTCCGGTTAATTCGGTTCCGGTTTTCTCCCCGGTTCGTCCGGTTTCGGGCTTTTTCCGGTCCGGTTCACCATTTTGGTGACCCTTAACCGGCCCGGCTCCAAACCGGTTCCAGTTTTCGTGACGGTTCATGACGGTTTCGGGCTTTTCCAATTCAGTTCCAATCCGATTTTCCGATTCCGATTCCGATCCGATTTGGCCTCCCCAACCCCCCAAACCAAGCTGGTTTCGCTGCTTTGAAACGGGTCGGGCGCCAATTCCGTTAACATATAACCCCGGCAAAACACGTGTACGCTCCCCAGTCCCCACTGTCCGTCTTTTCTTTCCCATCCCCGCACATGCCGATCGTCTCCGTCTGCTACGCATTTCATCAAACGAAAACCTTGCATTACATTCCTCAACACCATCATTGCATATGCAATAACCGCATCCGACGACGGAGTTGGCCGGAGATCGAGATCGACGTCGCGCGCCGCCGACGATGAGTTCAAGAGACGATAGTAACATTGAAGATGGGCTGCGGAAGCCCTTGCTTCACACCGGTAGCTGGTACCGTATGAGTTCCAGACAATCCAGCATGATGGGATCCTCCGCCCAAATCCTCCGCGAATCCATCTCCATTTTCCTCTGCGTCTTCATTGTCGCCTTAGGGCCCATCCAGTTCGGCTTCACGGTAATCTCTCTATTATTCTCCTTTGTAATTATTTTCTCTCTCTGCGCTCAATTATATCTATACTCGTTATTCTACGAGTGTGTATAATGATTGTAATGTTGGCTTGATTTTCATTGAGTAAATGTGTACAATATATACTTTATTTAAAAAAATGAGTTTTATTAATTACTTAATCTATTAAATTTCACAATATGTCAATATATACAAGTATAGGTAATCAGGAATTACCTTAACCTAAAGGACTAGCTTACTTATGTGGGTGCGAAAAGTTGGACATTCATTTTGGGACGGGGGAGTACGAAGTTACTATAATATGTAGGAGTTTATCCTCAGATATACTGCACTGAATCACATTTACATTTTGATCTAAGTTGTATATACATTCGCTCCATCATACACACATGCTCAGTTGTGTTTATAATTGTTATGCGTGTGTATGGGCACGCTCAATTTCACGTGTGTCTTACTGCATGTGTAGATGCTCAAATGCCAATGGTATTTATAGTGTTTTCGATTTTCCGTGAGTAGTGTACATTATTTTATGCATTCTCACATAGTATATTTGTAAATTTGATTTTTATTTACAGTGCGGGTATTCTAACCCTACACAAGCTGACATAATCAACGATCTTGGACTTACCATATCTGAGGTCCGTCTGCCTTCTCCTTGATAACTTGGTATTTCATTGGTGAAAAGTGTCAATTTGAATGCAGTAATTGTTTTGCTTGAATGTATGTATTTCTAGTGCAGTTTTCGGTTTTTGGTTCCTTAGCAAATGTTGGGGCGATGGTTGGTGCGATAGCAAGTGGTCAGATTGCGGAATATATTGGACGGAAAGGGGTAATGACAACTCAGTCAATTGTTTATTGTCTGGGTTTAATGCTTCTATATCTTTAAAATATAATGTTGGCTATTAATTATTGCAATTGAGATTTGTGTATGTTCTCTTGAGAGATTGCAGTCACTCATGATTGCTTCTATACCTAATATACTTGGATGGCTTGCCATTGCATTTGCAAAAGTGAGTGTCATTGTTATATACACTCCACAACTTCATAATTCGGCATTTTCTGTATAATTTCTATGTTTCTTTGTTACATGTGGCTGTTTATGTTGCTTCTTTGTAGGATTATTCATTTCTATACATGGGGAGACTGTTAGAAGGATTTGGTGTAGGCATAATTTCATACACGGTAACTTATGTTATTTCCTCGTGTTGGAGTTAATAGTGAAAACTTTCACAATCACCTCTTCTATTGATGGAGTTTTTAGGTGCCTGTGTATATAGCTGAGATAGCACCTCAAAACATGAGAGGAAGTCTTGGATCTGTGAACCAGGTTGGTGTTGGTTATTGCCTTTTAATTTAATCCATTATTCATGATCATTAGCTTCTAACTTGTTGATGTGCATAAATTTACTATGGCCTTTCTCCTCTTGCCTCTGTAGCTTTCAGTTACTATTGGAATAATGTTGGCATACCTTTTGGGTCTTTTTCTTCATTGGAGACTCCTTGCGATCTTAGGTGAGCCTTTACTCACTTCTCTCTCTCTCAGCTCAGTTTTATATTAATTAAATTGCAAAAGGAAATTCTCATTAAACACTCAATCTGTAATTACTATTTTAAGAAAAAAATAAAATAAAATAAAAGAACTATAAGACATACGATTTGCCAATCAGTCAGAGAAGCGAGAATGCAGTTGGTAGAAAGAGAGAGAGAGAGAGGGAGAGAGAGAGAGAACAACAATCAGCACCGTTCGCCTTGCCAGCATATGAGCTTGGAGAAGGTGAATTCATCGTCATTATATTCTTGACAAGCGTAACGAATAAGTACAATATTGGTGAATACAAGTTTCTTTCATGCACTCTATTTGTTTGTCTAAAGTAAATCATATGCTGTTATTTATTGATTATAATTTATTATTATGCTTCATTTTGGGACTAAGGCTTTGTCGTTGTTGTTGTAATCACTAGCGGAGCCACCATGAGGGCGAAGGGGGCAATTAGCCCCATTGGTTTTAAAAAAAATACTAGTGCAAAATTTCAAAATATTGGGGGTTTAGTGCAATTTGTTGAAGCTTGCCTCCTTTGAGATAAAAGAAAAAATACACTAGTATTTTAATTTGCCCCCATTGAAACTTTGTGCAATATTTGCCCCCATTAACGATAATTCCTGGTTTCGCCACTGGTTGTAATGTATTATAATGCTATGATTTCATGAACATATATCTATTGAATCAGCATACTATACTTCTTATAATGTGTCCCCGGCTTGTCATGTCAGAAATATAATATGTCGAGGTATTTGAGTCGCTCTATTTTGTGAGATGTGCTGCTGACAATGCTTTATGGACTCTAATGAATATCTGAGCATAAATCATATTTACTAGATTATGGAACTTATTTATTTGGATGTGCAGGATTAATGATATATGGTTGTTATTTACCTAAGATTTAACATGTGACTTTGCATCACTTAACAATATTTGCAGAAATTTTGCCGTGCATGATCTTGATACCTGGCCTATTTTTCATTCCTGAATCTCCTCGTTGGCTGGTAAGAGGCTAAGAGCTATTTATGCCATACAATGTTAATTGGGTCATTGTGTCCTCAGTTAGCTTGAGATTTTAGTGCCTTAATTGAGTCATCATCCATTCTAATGGAATCGTTAAAAAAATTAACGGTGTTAGTCATGAGTGATCATGTGACCATAACCCGTAATATATATTTAACGGTTCCGCCAGTGGAGTGAGTCCAGTCCAAAAAAAAGGAACATGGATGAGGCCATTTGATTTTTTCTTCTATTTTTGTATGGACATTTGAGAAACAAGTAAAGTTAATTGATTAAAATGGGGGATTTTGCCTTTTGGTGTAGGCCAAAATGGGATTCACTGAGGATTTTGAAACCTCTTTACAAGTTTTGCGAGGATTTGATACAGACATCTCCACTGAAGTTAATGAAATCAAGGTACGAAATTGGCCTGCTGTTATGATGTGCTGAAGTTATGGCAGCTATGCGGTGACAGTTGTAGCTTGCAGCCAGTTCCCTTAATTCCTTCTTGAATACTCCCTCTGTCCCGGAAAGTTAGTCCAACTTTTTTGGATTTTAACTTGAATCAACTTTGAGCAATTATTTAGGTTAGTATTAAGTATCCGGATAAAAATCTAAAATTAGTTATTGATCCATCATTGTAAATACTATCAATAACAAGTTTTAGATTTTCATTAGGATAATTACAATTAACCTAAATTATTGCTCAAAGTTGGCTCAATAAACAACTAAAAGAGTGAGACTAACATTCCGGGATGGAGGGAGTATTAAAAAATCCATATCAGAAGTATATTTACTTGTATAGTCTTCATATAGTTTAGCTGCTTCTTCTTACTAGTGCAACCATCTTTTATGAATGTGTTTTAACAGAAATCTGTGGCGTCATCCAGCAAAAAGAGCTACCATTCGATTTTCTGAGCTTAAAAGAAAGCGATATTGGTATCCTTTGACGGTACAATGATTTGCAACTTCTTGTTAGATATGTGCTCTATCAAATTCTTTGTTCGCAAAACTTGCCACATCTTCTTCTTCTTCTTCTTCTTTTTTCCCTTTTTTATAAATATTCCTTTCAATTTTTATACGAGGATACTATATGTGATGCAGATCGGAATTGGGTTACTTGTTCTTCAGCAAGCTAGTGGTATTAATGGTGTTCTGTTCTATTCCAGTTACATTTTTAATGCAGCAGGTTAGTTCTTGATATTCAAACTTGGCACACTAGCATTGAGGTTCATATAATTATTTCCGTATTAGAATTTCATTCATACTTCTGTCTTCTTTTTTCTTTTTTTTTTATTCTCATAGTTATTTGTTAAACTTGTTAACTTGCTGTATGATACCGCGTCCAAATGTATCAAGAAAAGCAGTTGAACTCAGACTGCACATATATATGATCTAAGTTCATGCTCTGCAAATTACTTCGTTGTTGTTCAACGTCCTTGGATACATGAACTGAAAATTAGTCTGCACTGCAAGATAGAGAAGTTGAAATAGTTTTCTTAATTATTTCCGCTACTGTTTATTGTAGATGAGATTGATCCATGTTAACCATGAAGCCGGAACTGATTGTAGTTTGGTTTACTTTAGTCTTTTGTCTTTTGTACCAACTTTGCTCAAATTCATAGTGATGTTTAAGTAAGCAAGAATTCAAGATGCAAATTTTCTCTACTTTTAACACTTCGTTTTTCATCAAGGATTCTGTTTTCTATGTGTTTTTTCATCCCTCCATTCATTCCATTCCTTTTCGCAGTTGCTTTTTTTCGTACCAGAAGCTTTTTTCGTACCAGAAGTTAAAGTGAACTAGTTTTTGGCTTTTCTTCATACTGCTAACTGGTCCTTGGAAAATTTGAATCTATTGTCAACGAATGGATTTAAACCGTCCCTTGTCATGTAACTTTAGTACGTAATTGGACCGACTCCGAAGGAAAACCACTGTTTGTTGCAGTTGTACCTAAATAACTCTGAAATTTAAATGTTTTGATGGCAATCGTCTAAATCATGCCATTGCTTTTGTTCGAGGAACCTACTCTTAAATCTAGATACGAGGAGAATAACCTTGCCTGATGTGTATGCCTAAGGTGTCTCTTTCAGCTGAGGGAGTTGGAGGCCCCCAACATTGAGTGAATCATTTTACTGATTACATTTATGATAGGACATTAAAAAGTCATATGAGATCACATAGCCAAGCGAGCTCAAAATGGGTAGTGTTTTCAGGCTTAGTAACCAGATCTGATATAAGGGACCGAGCATGACAGGTTGCTTCTAAGCTCACATGTAGTTGATTGAACACCACTTCTGTTGATGGGGGGGGGTGTGGGAAGGGGAAAGCTAATCATCGAGTCATATGGCCCTGATCTTGGAGGGAGAGGGAGGCTCCTTCCTGGAACTATCCTTTCTTCCACAACTTATATGATTGAGTGACTGATGAGTTGCTTGCTCTCCTCGAAGTCAACTCTCAAGTGCCTTTTTTCTGTAACCAGGTTCTCCATCTTGGCTTTTAGAGGGTTCCTGTTGTACTTCTGATTTCTCCTTGTTCCATTTGGTTGGTCACCAAGCCTGTCTTGTTTCGGTGTTCTTTCATTTGAAGACTTACATCCCATTTAAAGTGAGAACCTTTATCTGGTCACTGGTTCTTCATAAGCTCAACAACATGTCTAGCCTGTTTGTGGACCCTATAAGAAGAATCTCCATAGGATTGCTGTGTACAGTGCAAGTCTTCTCTGAAGCTCATGAACACTTTTTCCTTCTTGGGGTTTTGTTCCATATGAAATATTTTGTTTCCTGTGTTGGGAAAGATTAGGTGAGTTCTAGCTCTGCCTTATTTTCTCCAGATGCATTCAAGAGGTCTTGGTAGGAGAGGAGGTGTTTTCATGCCATGGAAATACGGTGTTTATTGATCGTAGGATTTCAGTTAACTTTTGAAAACGTTGGGGATAGAGTGGTCTTCATTGCTTCTCAGTGGGCTTCAGCGCCTAGAGGAGAATTCTCTTCAGATGTTTAGTGGGATAGATTGCTTTGATTTCTAATTTTCCCCTCTTTTCCTAGTCCACAATATCTTTCTTTTTTTTATTTTTTTTAAATCAGTTGGCCTGCTGATATTCTCGAATCATCAACAATGCAAAAAGAGCTAAAAATTGACTTGCCGAAATCTATGATATCTAGAATCACTTCTGCAGTGATGTGTGTGTATGTCGATGAGTTTGCTTTTGCATGCATGGTGGATAGCAATGTTCTTCTTCATTCTTTACCGCTCCTTTTTAGTTGGAATCAAATTTGGATGAGGCCTCCTTCCATTATTTCGTTTAATGGTTCGTCTGTCATCTAAAAATTGAAACAGGAATTTCTTCCAGTAAAGCTGCAACATTTGGACTTGGTGCTATTCAGGTATTGATGAACCGTTTACGATTATTATTTGTGCGCAAGACATACTGATCATTGATCAGAGTCTATCTTTAGCGTAGGTCGTTCTCACTGGGATTACTACATGGTTGGTGGACAAAGCTGGTCGTAGGATTCTTCTTATGGAATGTTTTTGCAACACTTTATATGTTAGTTAACATGTATAAAAGTTACTAGAAAAAATTTTCAAATTTGCTCTTGATCAAGAGCAAATTAAAATTTTTTTTTTGGACATTCATTTTGGGATGGAGGGAGTACATCTTTAACAGAATGTGGAATCATGTTCTATTGATGCAGGTTTCCTCATCTCTAATGACTGCTAGCTGCTTGCTTGTTGCAGCTGCATTCTTTTTGGAGGCGAGTTAAACAGCAGTTCCTTTCTTTCTTTTTTTATTTGTTGATGCTCTCCAATGTAAGGGTTCATGAGTTTCCTTCTTTAAATTGTTCTTTTTCTTCTTCTTTCCCCTTCTTTAATCAGAGCGTCATTCCTAAAGATTCTCTCTTCTATGGCATCTTGGGAATTTTGTCACTCATTGGTCTTGTGGTATGTTGCCTAGTTGTGCTCTCTCTCTCTCTCTCTCTCTCTCTCAATGTGGAACTATTTTTCCGTCTTTTTAACCAACTATATCATTCCAGGCCTTGGTGATTGGCTTCTCGTTGGGGCTTGGTGCTATCCCTTGGATTATAATGTCCGAGGTATGCTGAGTTTAACTTCGTGATTTATATTTCAGATTTCACCTTTTTTTTTTTTTCATAAAAGAGCTTCATATGGGGAATTAATGATTAGCATATAGTAATTCTCAGCTGGTTCAGAGATATCTCCGATAGACACCATGTTGTTTCTCACCTTCTTCAGTTATTAATTGCTATACCAACCAGTTTTTTACTCTTTTTTAAATTCACTCACGGTGACTTTTCTTAGGCGTAGATCCCTGAGGCTTTGTGGCCCTCATTCCAAAATGGACCTGTGGCAGAACTTAGACTTGAAGCCCAGCACGCTGAAGCAGCCAATTCTACTACTACAATTTTGAAATGATTTATTCTAACGACAAAATATTTGTTTAAAATCAAGTCAGCTCCCCATTTTGAACCCCAATATTTGTGAATACCCTTCTATCAAAAATTTTTGTGTCCAAATGAAAAATAGAAATATATGAAAGCTTTCTTTTGTCCGGGTTGAAGTGGGAAGCTTAGACAACTTCCTACACTTAACACATGTACGCAACTGTTGGTAGCTGCTAGAACGTGAATGATGATTTTATGATTGATCCTTATGTTTCTTTTCTTTTCTTTTTTTGATAGGAAAAATAGAATTATATTAAAAAGAAGAGCAAAGTACAAAAAAATGGACAAAAAGTCCATCTATTACAAAGAACAAAACAAAAAGATCCTTATGTTTCTTTAACTGGTGAGTGCAGATACTTCCTGTAAATATTAAGAGCCTTGCTGGTAGTGTTGCAACGTTAGCCAATTGGATGACAGCATCGGTCATCACATTGACAGCAAACCTACTCTTGACTTGGAGCAGTGGAGGTTCTCTCTCTCTCTCTCCCCCATTGCATCTGTGTGTGTGGTGTGTGCATTTGTAGGCCAAATTTACTAAGTATCACCTCTTTCAACAGGAACCTTCCTCATCCACGCCGTTATATCTGCTTTTACTTTACTCTTTGTGAAACTGTGGGTTCCGGAAACTAAAGGAAGAACACTTGAAGAAATTCAGCTGTCCTTCAGATGACATTGTTTGCTGGAGCATATTTCTACCACGATATATTTACAGGTGGATATTCACTTCTGGCTTTATTTGTTTCCCTTGTTTCACATGCTCTTTTTTTTTTGAATGAAGCAGAACATAATAAAATGCAGAAAGAGAAATAAAGTTGGAAAAAAAGATATATTCAAATTAATATAACGTCTCCCACTCCATAGTTGAAACAATAAAGTGTACATTAATTCTTACTTCTAGAGACGGAGATATGCAAACAGATAAAACATGTTGACAATATTCAGTTACTTTTGGGGTTTATTATCTGCATGCAGGGAGGAAAGGAACTTCTTTAGGTACCTAGTATAGACACAGGGTCGTTCTAGGTGAACCAGGTGACCTGCTTTCTTTATGCCTTGAAAAGTTGTCTTGTCTCCTAGTTGTCTGTGATCAGAAGAAGCAATGACTGATTATACCGGCTTTACTAACATATGAAAGCGTTGTGGATATTCAATTAGCTTTGATCAGATGAGACATAATGTTGATTGATAAAGTGCTGTAAAGTTGTGATTCAGAAAAAGAAAAAGAAAAAAAAAATCCTAGTTAGGATTCAAAACTTACTCTTTCATGTTTTGGGCAAGTTCACGGGTAAAAATCTGATCATTTTCACCCCACAGAAGATGTATTCTCTGTTCAAAAAAAAAGAAAAAAGAAAAGCGTAATTAGGAGATAATGAAAGGAGAAACGGGGTGGTGGGGGGGGGGTGGGGGTTGAGCGGAATTGGTACCTGGGGAAAATTGGGAATGGAGTCATCTTTGTTGCTGACAATTAAACCCTCTAGTAGTTCACCTCTCTCCTTTCTGTTTGTGAACATCACCTGTTTTTCCATTACAAAATTTGGTATCAGACTGTACCTTACTCAATCGAATAAACACCAGCCGTGATGATGGCTGGCTTTAAATTTGTTGAGATGCCTCAACCTATGGATATTGTATTTGTTATCTCATTTTTGTTCCGGCAATAGTACCTGTTTGGTTTGTTAGGTTTTAAATGTTGGTAAGAAAATAAAAGATCAAATTTGGTTACTGGATCTGTGTAGTTTGGGCATTCCTGTTTAGAGTTGTCTTTATACTCCCTCCGAACCATTACCATTAAATGACTGAATGTCGATTTTTTTTCAAATTTGCTCCTATGAACATAGCATAAAAGTCACATGCCGCTAGGATAGGTGAACTGCAGAGTTTCTATATTTTTTTTTCTTTTGCTATTAGGATTGGAGTAATATTTGCTTCGTTTCATAATTTAGATGATTTGAAGTAGTAAAATTTTAATTGAGATAAAGCATATTTACCTCAAGAAAATCCTTATGAAGACGATCAGGAAACCAGAGCTTCTTATAAGCTGCAACAGACAACAAAGCCTTACACCCCTTCACGGTTTCCGGCAACAAAAGCTCCGCCGACGACGAAAACCCCAACCCACTTAAAGTAGCATCGCTAATAGAATCCGTCATCGCCAAAATAGAACCGGAAACCACCATCGCCTTTACCATCTCCGGATACATTTCCCCCATCTTAAACGCCACCATCCCACCATAACTAAACCCCACCACCGTACACTCCTCCACCCCCAATTTCCTCAACCCTTTAAACAAACACTCCGCCTGAAACGCCGGCGACCGGTCGGGGCTGTCGGTGGTGGAGCCACCGAAGAAGAGGAGGTCCGGGACGTAGACAGAGTACTTTTTAGTTAATGGGCCAATTTGGAATTGCCAAGTGACTATTCCCTCGGCAGCAAAGCCGTGGATTAGGACTAGAACGGGTTTGTTGGGGTTGGGGTGGGTGGTGGTGGTGATCTTCTTGCCGTCTTTTTTGGACTTGTGAATGGTTTCGTTTGGGACCCAGAAGTTTAAGTGGGTGCCGGAGTCGATTTGGACAGAGTGGGCTCGGATCCCGGCCAGTCTCATTAGGGAGGTCAATAATGGCTTCTGTAAAGCTACTATGTTCACCATTTTTGGTGATCTGTGTGTGTTAATGTGTGTGCAGGCAGGGGAGAAGGGAGGAAATAAGTTTACATAAATAGGGAAGACTTTTTAAACAGGAAGGGAGGAGGGAAAGTAAAGGTTGGTGTTGGGTTGTTACTAGTTGTGGGTATTAATAGAAGGGCCCATTTGGTTTAATTGGGTTGCCTTCATTTTCATAAGAGGGTTACTAAATAAACCCCAAAATCCTATGAGTAAACCCCATTTCTAAAAACACCCCAAATAAATGGAAACAAACCCCCAACTTTCCCCTTATACCCTTCCATTCATTTAATACTTATCAAAAAAAAATCACCCACCCACTCACACCCATTTCATTTACAGCCTAGAGAGAGAGAGACAGAGAGAGAGAGAGAAAAAGAGAAAGTCAGCCACCACCTGGGTTTGACCGGTGGTGTGTGGGGGTGGGCTTAGAGGGACTGTTGAGTTTGAAGAGAGAGGGGAGAGGGAAGGCGATTCTGGCTGGAATTCGTTGGCCGCCATTGAAGAAGTCACCCCACCCATCTCCCTCTCTTTCTCTCTCTAGATTCCAATTGTTCTTCTTTCTGCCTTCTAGTTGTTGTAATCACACACACAAACTGTGTGAGAGGGGGAGAGATAACTTTCGGCTGGAAAGGGTTGTGGGGGGACTGGGAGATTTAATTAAGATTGAGGTGTGATGCTAAAGACGACGGCCACCATCTATGAAAAAATAGGGTCGGCCGCTACCCGCCGACTCCGACGGAAAAAGTCGGCCACCACCTGCCGACTTTGGGCTTAAAAGTCGGCCATACCCGGCTGATTCTGGGAAAAAAGTCGGCCACTACCGGTCGATTCTGGGAAAAAAGTCATCCACCATTGGCCGATCCCTTGTTTTTCATAAAATTCACCTAATTTTTTTGAAATTATATTTCAAAAATCATTTGTATGAGCTAAATAAGTCATATACCTAAAAGAAATTATAATTTTTATTGAAATTATACTCTAAAATTTATGTACATAATTTTTTTTTAAAAATATATATATTCAAGACAAGATTAAAAAGAGCAAATAATTTTTGGAGTATAATTTCAAAAAAAAATTATATGACTTATTTAGCTCATGCAAATGATTTTTGTAGTATAATTTCAAAAAAATTAGGTGAATTTTATGAAAAAAACAAGGGTCGGCATGGTGGATGACTTTTTATTAAAAAGTCATCCGGGTATGGTGGAAAAAATTACAAAAAGTCGGTCGGGTGTGGTTGACTTTTTTCCCGAATGACCCACGAGTGGCCGACTTTTAAGCCGAAAGTCGTCCGGGTATGGCCGACTTTTAAGCCCAAAGTCGGCGGGTGATGGCCAGGACTACGATAATTTCCGTTTTTATTTAAAAAAATGTTAAAATTTTGAGAATGAGATTTTTTTTTTTTTTTATAGAGAGAGAAAGTAAGGGACCGAAAATGGGGGTGTGGGGGGGGGGGGAGAGTGGTGAATGGAGTGAATGGGAGAGGATGAACAAAGGGGTAAAAAAGTAATTAACCTTAATGGCATTTTTGCAATTTTTTCATTTGGGGTTTATTAATAGTTTTTTGGGGTTTAAATAGTAACTCTCTAACCTATATTATGGGCATACATACACTTTTTCCTCATAAATATTCAATTATTGGTTGATTTTTTTTCTATTTTCTCTGAAAATTTTATGACTCCCTTCAATTATACCCCCTTTCTTTCTGAAATTTTATCTCACTTTAATTTTTTTAAAATTTTATTGGTCAATTTTATCAAATTTTGACCATATTTATTTATGAAAATTTAGATAATTCTTAAACAATTCTAAAATTTATTCTTGTTTCACCGTTATAAATACTATTAATAATATTTTTTAAAATTATATAGAGATATCTAATTTTATAAAATTATTAACTTATGATTAAAATTCGATTAAGTTAACTATAAAATTCAAAGTGGAAAATAACCCCTTTTTTTTGGAAATATATTTTTGTGAACATTTGTCAATAAATAGTTACAAAACCATCTAAACACTGTCAGTATCATTTTATTATTATTTTTAATAATAAAATTGGACTCGGCCACAAGAATGTAGCACAGGTAAGTCCAGGGTCGAACCAGTGAAGAACGGTATTGCAAAGGAATTCGTCACACACACAAATGGGTTTTTTTTTTGTTTGTTGAATGATTAAAATCCTAAGACGGAAATTAAAATCTAAGTTATAAATAATAATGTAAAAGAACACCTTGGACATGCAAAATTATCCCCGTCTATCAATCAATATCACCGGAATGATTCTTTCTTTCTTTCTCCTAATTACTTGATCACGAGATATAAAATTCCTATCTCTTCTTTGTTAATAATTACTAGCGGCGATACGCTCAACTAATAATCCTAATCAATACCAAAACCTAGCCGACACGGTCAAGATTCAAAGTATTAATTGATGAAAGTTTTAAGAGATTAAGATCAAGAAATTAACCTATTATTGTTTCAAATAGAATTAAAGTCAATCTTACTTTAATCACCATTCAAGATGACACATACATAAATAATGAAGGTGCTACAATGACAACCCTAGTCCGATACGATAAAAGGGAGATCTAGCAATAATCAATTAAAAGGATCAAGAGATTGATCAATTTCTCAAAACCCTAGAAATTGAATTGAATTAAGCACAAGCAAAATTGTAATTAGGGAAGAATAATCAAAAGAAATCAAACCTCAATTGATAGTCAAGACGGTTCAAAAGTTACAATTCCAAAGCAATGGAGAATTAGCCTTCCATGGAATTCAAAAGCTTGAATATTGTCTAGGAAAAACTAAGGAGAAAATAAGATAACCTAAAATACTGATAGGAGGTAGTATTTATACTCCCTCCCTAAAACCTAGCTAAAAAGAAAAAGAAAATACATTAAAAATAATTAAAACTGTAAAAATACGTCAAGCCAGCCCGTCAGGGCACGACTCGTCCTCCCAGGCACGAGTTGTCCCTTAGCCTTTCTTCAATGGGCACGAGTCGTGATGTAGGGGACGACTCGTCCCTGACTGCACCCCCTTCTGATTCTGTCGTCCCCCCTTTGGGGAATAGTTAGGCCAAAGGGGACGACTCGTCCCCTGAAACAAAATCTCTGTTTCTTCATTTTTTTCTCTCGACTCCTTGGCTTGCTTTCGAACTTCCTTGACTTGACTTGACTTTCATGGGTGTAAAACTTGATGATTTTGAGCTGCTCTTGAGGACTAAAAACACTTACATCATAAACTCTCTAAAAATTCTCTCAAATCACATAGTTTATCTCATAATCCTTACAATATATAAAATCACTCAAAATACATCAAACTTAGTTAATTACATGAAAATAACGAAATATAAGATCGAAAAACATAGGAATTACATAGTACAAATCCGCCCAATCAAATAGAATTACCAATTTTGTCGGCTATGATTTATTAGTAGTATGTCATTGTGAGAAGAGGGCCATAATAATAATAATAATGAAAGTGGTAGGTGTTACTGCTGACCAAAGTTTGGCCCACCATAATCTTTCCCATTTTTTTTATTTTTTGTTATTAGTATGAATTTTAGTAATAAATTTTGGTTAATTTGCTTATTCTAATGAAAATTATAAACTTATTATTAATAGATCATTATAAATATAATTTATAATAAGTATTAGATTTTTATTAAAATAATTAAATTAGCCAAAATCTTACAAAAAAATGCATTTTTTCTTAAGCTTAGAAAAAACGTGTTTTGTTTCCATTGCTAGTGTCAATGTTAGTGTAACAAAGTGCCAGTGTAAGCAAGTGCCAGTGTTATTGTAAAAAAGTGTCAGTGTTATTGTAACAAAGTGGCAGTGTAAAAAAGTTCAAGTGTATATATATTAAGTGTCAGTGTTATTGTAACAAAGTGGCAGTGTAAAAAAGTTCAAGTGTATATATATTAAGTGTCAGTGTTAGTGTAACAAAGTGCCAGTGTTGGTGTAACAAAGTGTCAGTGTAAAAAAGTGTCAGTGCATGAATATTAAGTGACAGTGTCAGTATTAGTGTAACAATAGTGATTATGATTTTAATCTGTTAAAACGCAAAAAACTGTGTTTTCGTAGAAGCGCCTATGACCCAGCTTTTGCTAAAAGTGATTCTTAGAAGTTGTTATTTGTGTTGTTTTTACAATAATAACCTCTATCTCTTTTTGTGCATTTATCGAGATACATATCATAAAGGTCATTTTTTATATTTATCTTTCATAATCAGTTTTGAACATATATTATCCAAACATACTTATAAATTTTAGTATTTATTACAAATAATCGATTTTTCAAAAATCACTTTTGAAAAATCACTTTCAGGGAATCAGAAGCAATGCCAAACTCACCCTAAGTGCCAGTGTAAAAAAATGCCAGTGTTAGTGTAACAAAGTGTCAGTGTAAAAAAGTGTCAGTGTTAGTGTTATTAAGTGCCAGTGTAAAAATGATTTTTTCCTAAGCTTAAAAAAAACGCGTTTTTTGTAAGAACAACTCTTAAAATTAACATAAAATTATCGCTCAAAATAACTTTGTATTAAAACCACAAAAAAAAAAAGTATGAAGATAATTTCAATAAGAGGGATTTTTTTACATTATATTTGAAATTTACGTGTACTAGTGAGATTATATGCTTACACATGCATAAACCCTTTAGGCAAGTTGGTCATTCGACCCTCTTATCTTTTAAAAGTTAACATTTTATAATTAGAAAAAAATTATCTTTTAGCACTAAATTGATAAGAAAATTTCAATTTTGATCCCCTTTTTTTCTTGAAGAAAAAATAATGTAATTTTGACTCCCTTTCTAGTCAATATTTGTATAACATATACTCCCTCCGCCCCGTTTATAGGTTCACCATTTTGAGCATGGCACGCAAATTAAGGAAAAAGGTAAGTGGATAAAATGATGTGAGTGTAAAAGTAAAATAGGAGAGAGAATGAGTGGAGGGAATAGTAAATTTGAAAAGTGTTGTAGTATAAAAGTGAAATAGGAGAGATAATGAGTGGGTGGAATAGTAAAAATTCTTTGTCATTTTAGAAAAGGTGAAACTTTTAACGAGACACCCATTTTGACAAAAAGTGAAGCTATCAATGGGACGGAGAAATTATAAGTTAGGATCCATGAGACACCACTAAGGGGGCGTTTGTTTTTTTATTTTAAGCCTTATTTGCCTCTTAACACTTATTCATTAAGAGGATTGGAGAAATAAGTGTGTTTGTTTTTTTTTTTTGAAATAAGGCTTGTTAGGCTCTTAAAGTCCTCTTAATTTTAAGAGGTTAAAATGTTGCTGAATTGCCTCTGAAAGCCTCTGAAAGCCACTGTTTTATATTTGATTTTGGGTAAAAAAAAAATTTAACTGTTTACTGTTTCATAATGCATTTACTATTTTTTTTTTTTTTTTTTTTTTTTAAATTTTTTTTTTTTTTTTTAATCGTTTATAATGAATTCAGATACAAAATCAAACAACTTATCCAATTCAGAATTCAGCTTTCGCTTGCCGCTCTTAATCATTCAAATATTTTCGTAACTCGAAATCGATTTCAAAGACTTATCACTTAAAAAAAAAAACAAAAACCCCCTAAGCACTAAGCATTAAGCATGTAGATCCACTTTGGGTCCATGGCTCACATATGTTAAAAACCCCACGAATGAATGGACTACCCCAATGGCTTGCCTTATATCGAAACAAGATCATGTGGAAAAACTTTTTGTCTAAATTATTAGGAAAAACTAGTGTTATGAATTTATAATTGTCTGTTTTACTTTTAAATCTATATGTTTTATTAATAAAACTTTTACTAAAGTATTTGACAAGTACAACCTTACTTAGTTGTTTTAATTGATGAGCCGACAGTTTCAATAATAGAACTGACAAATTTAATATTAAAATTAACAGATGCAATAAGGTATCGAAACTCGCTATTGACATTAGCGAATTTACAAAAAATTTCATGTAAAATCGCTATCAACTAGCAGTAGCGAGTTCACGCTTTTCTTAAAATTATAGGATTTTATAATAATTTGATCCCTAAATTTGACACTTTTTATTAATTTGGTCCCTCATGAATATTTTTATTAGTTTGGTCCCTTATGTTGACAATGTTTGCCAATGTGCCCCTTATATTATATTCGTGAAATATTCGGAAATACCAAGAATACCCTTGTACTATATATTAATTTGGTCATTAAACTTGATGCTTTTTATCAATTTAGCCCCTTTTGATGTTTTATTGATTTGCTATTACCTATGTTTTTGCTGATTTTTAACACATGCATATTCAAAAATGCCCTTACTATTAAATTGATGTTGAATTTTCATTTTTTATAATAAATAATAAAAATAACATTTTGGTTAAAAAAGAACGTGAATCAATTGAGATATATTTATAATTGCCTAACTTGAAATTGTATATATTTCTCAATTTTCTTTATCTTTTGAAATTTATTAATTGATAAAAGAGGGAGAAAAAATGATTAATACTCTTTTGAAGTTAATTAATTAACTTAGGGGCATTTAAAAAATTTATTTGCATTGAATGTTTGAAAATTGACAAAAATACATGAAAATATGCAAATTGCCAAAAAAACATTATGACAAACAGAAGTAACAAAAAAATATTCACGTGAGACCAAAATAACAATAACTGGCAAGTTTAGGGACCAAACATATATTTAATCTAGGGGTAGTTTCGATATTTTTTAATATTCCATCAATAGAAGGGGCAAACTTGCAAAAAAGACAACATAAAGAACCAAACTAATAAAAAATATTCATGAGTGACAAATCTAATAAAAAGTGCCTAGGGACCAAATTATTATTTAATCTAAAATTGTATTGTAAACTCTCACACATTCACTCTCATATTTTACTTTTATACTCATAACACCAATCAAATTAATATTTCTCATTTTCTCTTCTATTTTATTTTTCATACTCACAAATATCTCGTTACACTAATTCTCTCTTTTACTTTTTTTTAATTCTTGTGTCCACTTTTTTGACCTGTACTCACGTGGAACGGAGAGAGTATTAGGTGGCTTTTGATTTTTTTTTTTTTTAAGTATTAAGTGATGAAATCTGATTTTATGTCTGAATTTGGCTGAATTGATAAAATGTAGTGTCTGAACACTGATTTCTGAATTACTTGTTTGAATATTCATCGGAATTCACATCTGAAATTAGAGTTACGACATTTAATGGAGTAGAAAGATGAGATGAATGGTTGTTGATCTAGTGTTTGGGTTGGGTATTTTTGAAATTACGAGTTTATGAAGATATATATATATATATATATATATATATATATATATATATATATATATATATATATATATATATATATATATATATATAATCAATTAAAAGGCAAATAAGTGATTTTTTTATATCCAAAAATTAAGTGAAAAATAAGAGGCATTCAGATCTGAATAGAGAAAAAAAAAACAGTCTGAATTGTGTTATATCTGACGCATCCATCTATTCAAATCTAAATAAGAGCCGAAATGAAAAACAAATAAGGTCCAAGTTAAGTTAGGATCCATGAGACACCACTAAGCATGTAGATCCATTTTCGGTCCATGGCCCACATCTTAGATGCTCTGTTAAAAACCCCACGAATGAATGGACTGTCACTACCCCAATGGCTTACCTTATATCGAAACAAGATCATTTGGAAAAACTTTTTGTCTAAATTATTAGGAAAAACTAGTGTTATGAATTTATAATTGTCTGTTTTACTTTTAAATCTATATGTTTTATTAATAAAACTTTGAGTTGGTCTTATAAAAAACTAGTTTTTTTTTAAGATATGAAAAAACGTGTTTTCAAATTAAGCGGTGGCAATTTTGTAATTACTGGCAACCATGTTAAAAATAAACGGTGGCATTTTTGTAATTACTGGTTTCCCCGTTTATGTCGTGCGTTTAACAGCATCGCTGTCGATAAAGTGCCGACCCATGTATCACAAAATGCCGGTGAAAAAGTGTCGCCCGATTTAACAAAGTGCCAGCCAGAAGCGCACCGGCACTTTGTTAAACTGGCACTGGCACTTTTATACGGGCACTTTTATATACATGAACGGGCACTCTTCACACTGGCACTCTGTTACACTAACACTGGCACTTTGTTACACTAATATTTTTGCTGGCTCTCAAAAACACAAGCACTGGCATTCAAAAAAACATGGACTGGCATTCAAAATCACGTACACTGGCACTCAAATACACATACACTGGCACTCAAAAACACTGATAATCATTTTTGCTGGCATTCAAAAAACATAGACTGGCATTCCAAAAAACATGTACTGGCATTCACAAAAATGTGAACTGGCATTCAAAATCAATAATAATTATTGGTGCATTCAAAAAAACATTAACTGGCATTCATGAAAACGTGTACTGGCATTCAAATATGTAGAAACTGGTAATCAAATTTGTAGAAACTGGCACAACGCCTTTTCAAACACACAAATTCCGTCCTTCTTCCACGACGCACCAGTCAATCCCAAACAAAAACCAAACAAAAACCAAACAATCCACCAACCCCTTCGTCAAAGAAAACAGAATTTGAAATCGGCGAAACCAATTCAATTTATAGAAAATTGCTGATTACTTGTAAGCTCCGGCGATCCAAATTCATCAATCATACTCTTCCAATTCATCATTCCGGCCGATCCATCCATCTCCAATGCCGAGAATTTTCGAACCCGTAATTTCAATTCCAGTTCTACATCCCAAGATTTTGATGATCAAGAGGAAGAGAACAGCGAAGAATGGTCTGACACTTTGGAGGAATTCATTGGCCAAGCTTGGATTCTCAATGGCGGCCCTACCTTTCGCTTCAACCCAGGCGAGGTTGAAGAGGATTAGAGAGAGAGAGAGTTGGTTGAGGAAGAAGGTCTGAGGAGCGAGAATGGAAGATCGCCATTTCCGCCTTTCCGTCCGCTTAGTGAGAGAAGTTTGCGTTTAGTGAGAGAAAGTGAGAGAGAGAACACCCGTTTTTAAAACACGTTTTTCGTTAAGTTAAGAAAAAACGCGTTTTTTATGAGTTTTTGGCTAAAACTTTTAATACAGTATTTGACAAGTACAACCTTAGCTGTTTTAATTGATGAGCTGGCAGTTTCAATAATAAAACTGACAAATTTAATATTAAAATTAACATATTTAATAAGGTTTCTAAACTCGCTATTAACATTAGCGATTATAATTTTATTTTTTTTGTGTAAGATCGCTATTAACTAGTTGTAGCGAGTTCACGCTTTTCTTAAAATTATAGGATTATATAATAGTTTGGTCCCTAAATTTAACACTTTTTATTAATTTGGTCCCTCATGAATATTTTTATTAGTTTGGTCCCTTATGTTGACAATTTTTGCCAATATACCCCTCTTATGTTCGTGAAATATTCAGAAATACCAAGAATACCCTTGCTTTATATATTAATTTGGTCGTTAAACTTGATGATTTTTATCAGTTTAGCCTCTTTTGATGTTTTTATTAACTTGTCTATTACCTATGTTTTTTCTGATTTTTAACACATGCATATTCAAAAGTGCCCTTACTATTAAATTGATGATAAATTTTCATTTTTTTATAACAAATAATAAAAATAACATTTTGGTTCAAAAAAAAACGTGAATCAATTGAAAGATATTTATAATTGCCTAACTTGAAATTGTATAGATTTCTCAATTTTCTTTACCTTTTGAAATTTATTAATTGATAAAAGAGGGAGAAAAATGATTAAGACTCTTTTGAAGTTAATTAATTAACTTAGGGGCATTTAAAAAATTTATTTGCATTGAATGTTTGAAAATTGACAAAAATACATGAAAATACGCAAATTGGCAAAAAAAAAAAACATTATGACAAACAGAAGTAACAAAAAAATATTCATGTGGGACCAAAATAATAATAACCGGCAAGTTTAGGGACCAAACAAATATTTAATCAAGGGGTAGTTTCGATATTTTTTAATATTTCATCGATAGAAGGGGCAAACTTGCAAAAAAGACAACATAAAGGACCAAACTAATAAAAAATATTCATAAGGGACCAAACTAATAAAAAGTGTCTAGGGGCCAAATTATTATTTAATCTAAAATCTATATATATATATATATATATATATATATATATATATATATATTAAAGTTGGTGAGGAGGTCTAAGGATTCGCCACGTAGACATGTTTAGGCAAACTCTTACTTTTGAAGAAGTCACATCATCACCATTCCAAAATCTAAAGACTCTTGATATTCTCCTTATTAGCTAATACTAATAGTTAATAATAATAGTTATTATATAGGTTAACTATTACTATTAATAGTATTAGTTAACTATAATAGTTACTATACAAGTTAAATATTACTATTAATTGTATTAGTTGACTATAATAGTTACTATATATGTTAACTATTACTATTAATAGTATTAGTTAATTATAATAGTTACTATATGTATAAGTTAACTATTACTATTAATTGTATTAATTAACTATAATAGTTACTATATATGTTAACTATTATTATTAATAGTATTAGTTAACTATAATAGTTACAATATAAGTTAACTAATACTATTAATTGTATTAGTTAACTATAATAGTTACTATATATGTTAAATATTACTATTAATAGTATTAGTTAATCATAATAGTTAATAATATGTTAACAATTACTATTAATAGTATTAGTTAATTATAATAGTTACTATATAGGTTAACATTAATATTAATAGTATTAGTTAATCATTATAGTTACTATATATGTTAACATTACTATTAATAATATTATTTAATCATAATAATTACTATATAGATCAATTATCACTATTACTAGTATTAGTTAATTATAATAGTTTCTATATAGACTAACTATTTTTATTACTATTGTTAGCTAATTATAATAGTGACTATATATGTTAACTATTATTATTAATTAGTTAATCATAATAGTAATTATGTAGGGTAACTATTATCATTTAGTTTAATATAAGCTAATATTATTAGTTAAATATAACAATTACTATAATTATCACGGTGAACTTAACGAATATGTCAAATAATCTTATCAAATAATAATTGATGAAAACTATATATAAATTAATTTGGTGATAAATGGAGATAATCAATGATATTAGTAAAAAGAGTTACAAAAAATTAAATAAAGATGATTGATGAGGAATATAAAAAGTCACCAAGTAATTATTAGTGAAAACTAAATCTATACTATATTATTTTTTAGTGTACTAAATCTGGTGATGACACATAAGACTCGAATGACTTTATCTAATTTCTCAAGCTTTTCATTCGCATGCAACTATTTACATTATTGCAATTAACTAATAAGTTTAGTAGATAACTTATAGCTATGCAAAGAGAATTATGTAATAAAGACATATTATAAGTTATAAGTAACACATATTAAGATGTAATCTAAAGAGTCACTAACTAAATACAATTAACCTAAATATTTACATATGTAAAACGTTATTTATAATAAATTCTACTAATGATAGTTAATGATTAGTAACTTAAATCATATACAGTTTCATCTACTCTTTATGTAATAATGAATTTATATTATAGAAGAAAATATATAACTATTAGAGCAAAGTGGAAGTGGAAAAGACTCAATAGATAATATATGTTAACTATTATTATTATTATTAATAGTATTAGTTAATCATAATATTAATTATATAGTGTAATTATTATCATTTAGTTTAACATAAGCTAATATTATTAGTTAAATATAAGATTAATTAGAAACATTAATTTTTTAATATACTAGAATATCTTAGATAATGCTTCAATATTAGTTACATACATATGGTAACTATTAATATTTAATTTAATAGTTACTACGTGTTTGATAAATATTAGGTATTAAATTTACTATACCAGATCACTATTCTCATATAACTTTCTAATTATATTTACTAATCATAATATGTGTATGTAGTATAAAATTATTAATTATCAAAGATATTTAATATTATTAATTCAATCATCTATAAAATTAGAAGTTAACTAATTACAATAATAATTCATTGTTATACAACAAAGGCTAAAAGAAAAAAATCTCCTAAATTTATAAATATAAATATTTTGATTGATATAAAATAGATTTATATCACAAAAAAATGTCATGCTATTTTATCAAATAAAAACATAAAATAAGTAATATAAAAAATGGCAAATTAATTTTCCGTGCGAAGCACGGGCTACCCACTAGTTATATTGTAAACTCACTACTTCTAATAGCAATTTAACGAAAAGAAAAAAAAATGTAATTTCGCAACTACTAAATACTAGTTGCGAGTTTTACAAACTTGGTTATTTTGATAAATATTTTTTAAAGATTGTTATTTTGAAAAGTACTTTTTTTTTAAAGGAATTAAGTGAGAAAAAATTCTACACAATATCATTACCATGCACCCAAATGTCAAGATAAGATTAGATACTAGAAATGAATTTCACACAGACAACATGGGATGGATAAAATTGCATTCAAAAGGAAATCCCCCAAATCTTAATTTAAAGTATCCCTCAGTCTCATGAATGATAAGTGTTGTCTTATAATAATATAATAATAAGTGTCGCAGATAATTTATCAAATTTTATAAGATTTATTGTTCTGTGCTTTTTTTATATGTATATTATTTATATCATGATAAAATTTACTGATAATATTTCTTTATAAATGTGATACTTACTTTCATATACAGAAAAAACTCTATAAATTTATGCCAAAATTTAGGGAGAAACGCGTTTCTCCATCATTTACGGAGAAACGGGTTTTTTTTCTCACAACACACGCAGAGCGGAAAACGCCCCTCTCTCTCTCCTTTCTCTCTCTATACGCAGAAGGCCAATTGAGCTCCATAGATCGTCTTCCTCAACCTCCATCACCGGTCCTCACCTCCAGATCTCTCTCCGGTGACCAAAGCCGCCTGAATCGCCCATTGGAGCTCCCTAGATCGTCTTCCTCAACCTCCATCTCTGGTAACCAAAGCCGCCTGATTGAATTTTTTCCGTATTTGGTAGTAGTGATAATGGTTCTTGAGTTGATTGTCATTGTTTTTATGGGTTAGATTGTGTTTGTGTGGGTTGGATTGTGATTTCGGTGACAGTTTTGATATGCATAGAAGCTGTTTGATAAAATGCTCTCACATGTTTTAACGTTTGTTTGTTATTTTCTGGATATCCAGAACCTTTTGAAAGGATATCCAGAACCTTTTGAAAGGATATCCAGAAATTTATTAAATGTTTCTGAATATCATTTTGTAAGTTTCTGGATATCAATTATAAAGCTTCTGGATATCCAGAACTCTTTGAAAGAATATCCAGAACCTTATGTAAGTGATATCCAAAAATTTAAAATTGGCTTCTGGATATAAGTTTTAAGGTTTCTGGATATCCATATTCAATGTTCTGGATATCCAGAACCTTGTGAAAGTAATATCCAGATCAGAAATTTGGTCTTGACCTTGGATTTGGTCTCAAATCTTTTTTCTGGATATCCGTCCCAAAGTTTCTGGATATCAATCCTAAAGCTTCTGGATATCCAGAAACCCGTTTCTCCATAACTTATGGAGAAACTTTTCTCCCTAGACCTACTCTAAATTTATAATGGCGGGATCAGTGAAATTTGTTAATTTATAGAGTTATTAATTTATCGATAAATTGATAATTATTAATTTAAACAGTTTTAGCCGATTTGACGAATTTCAGATTTTGTATAAACTAAATTCATTGTATATATATAATAAGCTGAGATGCGTTATAAGTTGATGATAACTTTGAATTCATTGTACAAAAAGAATAGTTATATTAAATTAAATGTAATCTTGAAACAAATTTAATATATAAACGACATGATGACTTTAAAATATTCAGTCTTATCTTATACATGACTTGTGTTTTCATTAAGTTGTAGTATTTGTTTTTTCAGTTTTAAAAAATTATTAATAATGATTTTGGTGGGACATAAAATTGTATAAGGGCCTCCCGAAAAATTGTTATCTTATTAATTTATCATTTTTTCTTATTTTTTCAACTGGCCCAAGTTGGAATAAGACAAATTTATTATTTTAAAGAGTTTATTAATTTATCGAGTATTATTTTAAAGAGTTTCTTCTGTAAACCGAAATAATATTCCTACTTTTTTTGTCATTCTCTTTTTTTTTTGTTATTTTGAATGAACTTTAAACGATATTTTAAAAACAATTTAATTATTCTAATGAAAATTTTAAAATTTGTTATAGATTTACACCATCAATAACACTTTTAGATTTTTATTAAGATAATTTATTAATCTATAATGATTGCTTAAGGTTTATTCAAATTAAATTAACAAAAATAAAAGGAAGATCATTCTGAGACCGAGGGAGTAGGTACCATATTTGAAACAAAATAATCCTTATGTTGGGATAAAATTCTGAAAATTAGGCCGACGAAAGGAGAAGAATCACTAAAGAAATCGAAGGCCATTTGGCACAATCACGCGTATGTCAAGCACGATCGTACACAAGAATAAGAAGGATAAGTGGGTTCTGAAGCATCGTTGCATTTTACACGGGCGTGAAAAAAAATAAGCACACATTCGTGCATCGGGAATAAGCGGGTTTAGAAGCCTGTTGCATTTTGTATCACATAATTTTTATATTGTAGTGTAGAATCCTGATTTGACACTGTCCTAGACGTAGTCAATCATATTGGCTAAACGAGTTAACAATTCATATATGTTTTTATTGCTTCGACTGTTGTTCTATATTATTTGTTGTGTGTTTGCGATATTTTTGGGATCTGATTAATAGGTATTGGTGAATCCCCATCACCTTTTGTACCACCTCAATTTGTAAAAATTTGTCATTTTGGTGTTTATTTAGAATTTGTAAAATCTTAAAATATTTTTTATATATTATATAATTAATAGGACTACTATGTTATATTCACATCAACTAATACACTTACTATTTTGTATCCCACTAATAAATTCATACTTCACTATCCATACTCACCGATAAGTTAGAGGTTTCATATCAAAATTAATTAACAATGAGATGATTGACTCAAGATCTTTATATATTGAGTACAAGGCTTGTTTATTCATGGTGTGCGATAAGTGTTTCAAAATGCCTTACCAATCTTTTGGCTAGCTTACAGTGTGGATTTTTTTTATTAGGGTGACGCGAAGCTAGAACATAAAGGGCATGTAGGCTCGCACGTATAGAGAGTTGTCTTTGTTATCGTGATAAAGTTTGAAGTTTCATCTCAAAATCAATTGGGTACGATAGGAATACTCATAATCTCTATATAATGAATATACAAGACTTGTTTATTCCCGATATAAAATACTCCATTCGTCCCATTATAAAAGGCACAAAAGTTTCATTTTGATAACTCATTACAAAAAGCACAAGCCCAAAAGTAAAGTTTTTAATAATTGTTTATTCATGAGACTCGTTTGTCATACTGGCATAATTTATTCACTTATTATTCTCTACCTTTCTCTTTCCTACCTTATTTTTCATACTCACAACACTTACTTCATTATGCATTTTTTTTAAAATTGTGCAAAAACTCATTTTGTACATTTTACAATGAGACGAAGGGAGTAAATGTCTCAACACTCACAACAACTTAATTCTTTGTATTACGGAATACATATTTTTTCTTAATTTTCGTGTACGAACATTTATTTTTATATAATTTGAGAGTATATTATGGTTTAGTCATATTAATTGAAAGGAAGAATTTGAATGAAATACTCTTTCCTTTTCAGACAAATACGCACAATTTTACTTAACACAAGAATTAAGAAGAAAAAATATAAAAGGTGATGTGATGCTACCAAGCCAAATGGTTGCACTAGGACTGACGGGACAAGGAAAACGAGGATACTCCGGCTGTCTTCTCCGTTGGTCACCTACACACATGCAAGACAAGTCAACGAAGTCGGGGGCGTCTCCGGCGTTACCCCTCCGGTGTGAGAGTAAGTTAACAAGGCACAATATCATGCAATGGCTATGAAACACTGATGTTGACACTTTGAAACATAGATGCTAGCAATTTTGAAACACTGATGATGTCACTTCAATGTGCCAGCATTTGTTTGTGTTTGTATGTAAATGTGTCAGTGCAACTGTTTCTATAGTTACAGTGCAATTTCTTATTTCCAAAAGCCATTGCTTGTGTTTTTAAGGTGTCGGTGTCCCTTAATGTTCCAGTGAATCAATCCATAACAATCAGTAGAAATTGATGAAAAATACAACTGAAAACAGGTCGGAGAAGAAGTAAAATCAAGTAAAATAAAATTTCAAAATCATACCTTTGTTCCGACGCTTGCTCCTGATTTATTTGGTTTACTAGTCATGATTTCGAAAAACAATTGAAAACAGGTAGGAGAATATGTAAAATCGGTGGAAATTGATGAAAAATCAACGACATAATCGACGAATCCTTGAAGAACAACTCCGAAAAATCAAATTGAAAAGCGTAAATGACGAAAGGAATTCAAAATTTTGGGTTGTACGCGTAAGAATGATAGCAGAGAACCGGACCGAAAAATCTTGTTTATAAACCGTCCTTTAAATGAAACGCGGCTGAAAAACACGATTGTTAAGCTTAACAAAAAAACGCATTTTTTATAAGATTTTTGCATATGGGAATGATATAGTTATTTTTGAAAAATAATTCTAATAATAATAATATATACATACCTTTTTTTATTAATGAGAGAGGAGAATATAAACTTAAAAGGTGATTTGGGAATTTCATCTATTTTTATAGTTGACAGGTTTTTTAAGGACAATTTTGCTCTAATAAATAATTAATATTATTTAATCATAATATAGTTTTTTTTAATCATAAATAATATAGAGTGCGAACAAAAGTTGTAGTGAAAACAAAGATTACGTGATATATTTCTATATTTTCTCAATTAATACATTGCAATCCTCCTCTCTATAGTCTGTACACATCACCCAAATCCTCCGACTCAGGTCGGAACGGGACAACTTAGACTGCCTACATTGGTGACCTTTCACCTTGGGTCGTAGAATAGGACAAGAAAAAAAAAAGAAGGTGAAAGTCATGAAAAATTAGCAACCTGGGCGGCCAGCCAACCCTAAGTTGGCCCAAGTTGGGTCACCAAAATGTGTACACATGTCACCCAATGATTGGGTGGCATGTATTAATATAAATATATATTTAAAACTAGTATATTTTATATAATTATATAAAATAAAAAATATATCAAAATTCATAAAAAAAAAATTATAATTGTATGGGTATTTTTTTAATAATTGTACGGGTAATTTTAGAAATATTATTACTAATACATTATTTAAAAAAAATAAAATGATAAGAATTTTAGGTAAGTTGGAATAAAGAAAAATAAACATTTTATTAAAAGGTTGGGTTGGGTTGAGTCATTGATGGGAGTATAAATTATACTCCCTCCGTCCCATTGATAGCTTCACTTTTTGCGAAAATGGGTGTCCCGTTAAAAGCTTCACCTTTTCTAAAATGACAAAGAATCTTTACTATTCCACCCACTCATTATCTCTCTTATTTCACTTTTATACTCACAACACTTTTCAAATTTACTATTCCCTCCACTCATTCCCTCCACTCATTCTCTCTCCTATTTTACTTTTACACTCACAACACTTTCTCCACTTACCTTTTTCTTAATTTGCGTGTCATGCTCAAAAGGGTGAAGCTATAAATGGGACGGAGGGAGTATAAGGTTGGGAGTTGTGTATATAAAAGTGAGAGAAATTAATATTTTATTTGAGGTTGAATTGGGTTGGGTCACTAATAATAGGGATCCCCATCAGTGACCACAACCCAATCCATCCCCAAATAAAATATTAATTTCTCTCACTTCTATATACACAACTCAACCTTATATAATAGGGAGAGTGACCGGAAAGTTCTAAAAAAGTATCATAATGCCCGAGAAGTTCCTTCTCCATGTTGTATTATAGATACAGTATTATATTCACATATGAGTAATATAATAATATTGCATGCAGTATTATATATTAGGTCCCAATATGTTAAAGGTCCCAATAAACCCTCCTTCCTTAGGAATAAGAAAGGATTTTCGGGGGAATCTAGGTCGCCCCTTAGTATGTCTGTTAGATCCCTTGAGACTGTGTATAGGACTGATTCCCTTGTTTCCTCTTCCTCTTATACAGATATGGCGACTCAAGGAGGAGCTTCAGCTTCGACCTCTTCCAGCCCTCGAATAGTGGATGCCTTCGAGACTTCCGCTGTGCCTGGAAGGAATGAAAGGGGATATGTGCCTCATAGGCCGCACAGAGGGAAACAGAACTTTCCGTCTCGAATAGATATGGTGTACAACTTCTGTGAGGTGGATAAGAAGGAGTTCGACATCACCTTATATGGCAAGAAGGATTTCTTGGCTCAGTTCGGTGATACCTTCAAGGAAAATCCTACTAGGGTGGCCTTCTTCTATGGTCAATTTGAAGCTGGCCTGAGGTTGCCACTGGACCCCTTTGTAAATGAGTTTTTGGAATGTGCGAATGCCTTACCTCACCAACTGGGAGCCAATACTTGTCGGGTCCTAGTATGTTTCATCATGGTGTGTAGGTTCTTAGGTTATGAACCCTGTATGAGAGTGTTTAGGGAGTTTTTTAGTGTTAAGACTGATAAGACAGATTAAAGGATTAGCACCCCTTCCAAGCCTAACTCCCCCAAGCTATTTATCAACCTTCCTAGTAAGGTGAGTGGTTGGAACTCCCACGTGGTAGTAGTAGAGAGTGTAAGAGGACGGGAGTTTCCTCGCCCTGTTGGCTCTAAGATAATGAGAGAGGAGGATTACTGGGAGCCCTACTGGCATGTTGATCTGTACAAGAAGTTGGTGGAGCTTGCAAGTAAGGGACCCATTAGTTGGGAGGCTTTGGGTACCACCAAAAACAACTACATCCGAGCTGGGATGATGATTAGTGAGGGGGATGTGGTGCCCCTGGTCCCAGTTGTTAGATGCCAAAGGTATCCGGATTGGGTTACCCATGAGGGGGCTCGATTCAGGTTTGAGAGAGAGTGTCACTTCTGCAAGAAGACTGCCAATTATTGTAAGGATCGGGGTAAACACTTTGGGGGTAAGAGTTCTACCCTCTACTGCCTCTTAACTTGTCCATTACTTGCTCGCATGTAGACTGTTAGCTTCGTGTATTGAACTCTCCTTGTTTTGTATGCATTTTAGCTCGTAGATGATTTATTCGCATGTAGAACTTATAGCTCGTACACGTCTTGCTCGTACATAGAACTGACAGCTCGTATGTAGAACTTTTACTTGTCGATCTAACCCTTTGCTATTTTGGCTTTGTACAGTTCTGACCCCTGCACAAGAGGCTAACATGGGCCGAGCTATTGATATTATAAAGAGTAAGAAGAGCTGTGGGGCTGCCAACGCTCGAGAACACCGAGAGAAAGAGGGCTCTACACGCCAGGAGCTTTTGCAGTTAGCCGACAATGAGACTGACAAGCTTATCCCCGCGGCGGATGAGGTCGAGCTGTTGGAGGAGGATGACCATGCTGGAGACGACGTTACTGAGGCCCAGGAGGTCGATGCTGGTGAATTCGACGGGTCCGAGCAAACTTTGGAGCCTGTGAGGGAGGTCGTCCAAACCAGGTCCCGGGGTCAAGCTAAAGCCAAGTCTAAGGCCAAATCCAGGACTAGGTCGCCCATCATTGATGTGGATGAGGAGGAAGAAGACGATGCTCCCCTTAATAATGAAAATAGGAAGAAGTGATCCAAATCCAACCCGTCGTCTGAGCAGATGGATGCGTCTATTAGCGGCCCTCGCCTCCCCTCTTCAGTCTCATACTCCGAGATGGTCCAGGCTCGGGTGGACAAGTTAAGTGATGTCAGCCTCTACCGGCGTGAACCGGCTCGCTAGAGAGTATCCCGAACTGGAGTACGGCCAAGTGGTTGTGAGGAGAGCGGCTGACCAAGACTTGGTCAAAAAATTCACTGACAGGGCCTTGACTCCAGAAGCTTGCCATGCTAGGTCTGGGTTGGCCCACTTCGATGTAATACTTGCTTATCTTTTTATTTCACAGTCTTTCATTCGCCCTGGGCTTTCGACGTGAATTTGATCGATCTAATCTCCTTTCTTTACTCGGTGTCTCAGTCCCTTGCAATGATAGAATTATCTACTAGCTACTGGAAGGCAGCTGAGGAGCAAGAGAAGCTGGCCAAGACCATACAGGCTCGCAAAAATGAGGAGTTGAAGGAGCTGGGGGATGACCACGCTAAGCTGAAGGAGGAACTCGACAAACTGAAGGAGGAACATTCTGATTTGGATGCGGCTTACGAGGCTCTGAAGCTCGTCAAGGATAATGAAGTGAAGTCCAAGGAAGAAGCCTGGGGCAAGTTAGGAAAGGCCAATAAGGAGCTTGGTGAATTCAAGTTGAGCAAGGAGAAAGTTGTGCAGGATCTTGAACTGGTGACCCAGCAGTTGGAAGAGGGCACTGTTATTTTAGCAAATAAGAATGAAGAGCTCAAAGCTACTCGGCTTCGATAGGAGGAGGAGCTGTCTGATGCCGTTAATGCTGCCAAGGAAACTGCTGGAAATGAGGCGGTGAAAGCTTATAAGGAGAGTGACGAGCTCCATAATTATGTCACTACTGAGCAAGCAAGGTCCTTTTGGGACGTAGGTCGGAGCCACATGGCTCGACGCATTGTAGTGGATCCAGCCTTCGACATTTCAATTGAACAATTGGCCAAGTGGGCTTCGGAGGATCAGTATAACACAGCTGCTCTTCAAGGTCATCGTCTGGTACCTTACAATGAAAATGACTTGGTGAACATAGCCAATGATGATGCAGAGGCAGGCGTAACTCGGGGTCCCTCCTTCCGTTGAACCTGTCAACTTCAATACTATTTTGGCGGAGCTGGAGGAACCTGATGAGCTGGCACTTGAAGGCGATACTCCCCAACATGGGTTCTCCGAATCGGGTAAACTCATAGACCCCCAGCAGCAAGAAGGACCTGTAGGCGATCAGGCTACCACAAGTGGCCAGGTTGAAGCTGACCCGTCCACTTGACTTTTGATGTGAATGGTTGTATAATGAACATGCCCCAAACAATATTTTTGTTTGTTTTGTAGATGCTGATGCCTTGGCCCAGTTTTTGGGAGGCATCTCAGCTTATAACTTTTATTTGTTCAAGTCCTGGCCCGTTTTGGGGGACTTTGTCTTATTTAATCGCAGCTGACTTTTGTTTGAATCTGTTTTTCTTTGATCCAACCATTTGTCTTGAATGTCGAGCTAGGTTTTAATAGAGTAGATGAGTCGCTATAGGCCTTTAGTCGGACTGATTTTTTGATAATTCAATCGACCTTGGACTTGTATAATTTTTGCAAACGGGATAGACTAAGAGTCGAACCTGTTTAAGAGAGCGAAGCTGACCAAAGGTCGAGCTTGTCAGCACGAGGTCGACATAGATGTCGGACCTGGTAAATGAACGAAGCTGACTAAGAGTCGAGCTCATTAGAACAAAGTCAACTAAGAGTCGGACTTGTTAAATGAACGAAGCTGACCAAGGATCGAGCTTGTTAGAACGAGACTGATTAAGAATCGAGTCTGTTATAACGAAGTCGACTAAGAGTCGGACTTGTTGAATCGAACGAAGCTGACCAAAAATCGAGCTTGTTAGAATGAGACTGATTAAGAATCGAGTTTGTTATAACGAAGTTGACTAAGAGTCGGACTTGTTGAATCGAACGAAGCTGACCAAGGATCGAGCTTGTTAGAACGAGAATGATTAAGAATCGAGTCTGTTATAACGAAGTCGACTAAGAGTCGGACTTGTTGAATCGAACGAATTCGCTGATTAAGAATCGAGCTTGTTAGAACGAGACTGATTAAGAATCGAGTCTGTTGAAATTAATGTAAAGTGCAACACAATGTTGGATCGAATAGAACGACAACTTTTATTGAAGTAGAAGCGTGCTTACATCAAAAGTGGAGAACTAAAACTATAGCGAACTCAAACTTCGAAAACTGAACTAATCTTTGAAGCTGAACTAGAAATCTGGACTAGAAAGTTGAACTAGGAGTAGTACTTGATAAGATGAGTAGCGTGCCATGGGTGCTTCAACTCTTCACCACCTGGGTGAGCAATCATATAAGTTCCCTCCTTGATAATTCGAGTAACAACGTAGGGACCTTCCCAGTCGGGAGATAACTTGTTCTGCTGGGTTCTCCTTCCTGTTGCTTCGATCTTTCTCAGCACGTGGTCGCCTACTTGGAATGATCTCGTCTTCACCTTCTTATCATGGTAACTTTTTGTCCTCTGCTTGTAGTTGACCATTCGTAAGTAAGCTGTATCTCGCTTCTCATCGATCAAATCCAAGTCGATCAATCTGTTGGTGTCGTTCTGCTCTTGATCAAAGAAGACCACTCTGGTTGTAGGAAATCGCAGCTCGGCTGGTGCCATGGCCTCCGACCCATATGTAAGAGCGAATGGGGTTTCCCCTGTAGGCCCCCGAGTAGTTGTGCGAACTGCCCAAAGAGCAAGGGGGAGTTCGTCCAACCATTTACTACGACGACCAACCAAACCCGTCTTAAGTGAAGATAGGAGGAGCTTATTCGCCGCTTCAGATTGCCCATTGCCTTGAGGATAGGCAACAGATGATTGCCAATGCTTTATTCCTACTCGATTCATTTCTTCTTCGAAAGCCCGGGAGAATTGTAGGCCGTTATCTGATACTATAGCTCGAGGGATTCCAAATCGACACCAGATGAAGTCATGAATGAAATTGATGGCATTTTCTTCTGTGATTCTGGCCAAAGGTTCGGCTTCGACCCACTTTGTGAAATAATCAATAGCCACGATCACGTACTTGCAGTTTCCACGGGCGGGAGGGAAGGGTCCAATCAAGTCGACGCCCCACATATCAAACGGCCAAGCAGCGATCACTGGAGTTTGCTCCGTTGTAGGCAGATGAGGCAGGTTGGCAAACCTTTGACACTGGTCGCATTGCTGAACAAAGTCATGAGTGTCATCTCTCATGTGTGGCCAGTAATAACCCTACGTAATCAGTTTGTCGGCCAAAGTTCTGGCCCCCGGGTGTCCACCATAGACCCCACTATGCACCTCGTGCATTAGTTGAGTGATCTCTTGGGGGTGGATGCATTTCAACAATGGATTAGTGTATGACCTCCTGAATAGCATGTCTCCTTGAATAACATATCTCAGAGCCTTCTTTTTTATGGCTCGAGCTGTCTTCTCGTCCTCAGGGAGCTCGCCTGTTTCCAAGTATGCCTTCATTTCTTCGATCCAACACTTGTCATAAACCCAGTTTCTCAAGGTGTCTTCCACGCATTGAATTTGAACCCTTTCATATGCTGGATTCTTGAGGTAGGAGATAGGCTCCTCATGTGGCTCGTCTGTAGTAGCGAGCTTCGAGAGTAGGTCGGCCAATTCGTTGTCTTCTCGACCAATCCTCTGAATTTCCCAAAACTTTAAGTCCTTTATCAATTCCTTTACTGTGTCGCAAAGATTTGATCAAAGTAAAATTCAGCACCTCGTACTCCCCTCGGACTTGGTTGACTATCAGCTGGGAATCACAATATGCTATAATTTTGGTCGCCCCAAAGCATTTGACGTACTCGATGGCTGTAACCAAAGCTTCGTATTCTGCCTGGTTATTGGAGGCCTCAAACTTAAACCTCAATGCTTCCTCATAGACCGTCCTGCATTCTCGGCTCGATCAATACTCTCCCAGCTCCACTAACATTCTTCGTTGCTTACCCGTCCGAGTACACCTTCCAGCAGTCGTCAGGTAGACAAGTGACGGGCTGGGACTCGTGCTCCTTTCCCTTAGTTTTCTCCTTCTGAACTCGCACCTCGCTATCTTCCTTGGTGAACGTCAGCTCGACCAAGAAATCTGCTAAGGCTTGAGCCTTCAACGCCTTTCGAGGTCGATACTCGATGTCGACTCGTGAGAGCAATTGCCCAATTGAGTAAACGACCCGAACTCTCCCTTGTGTAGAATCTTTCTCAAGGGTGCATTTGTGAGCACAACAATGGGATGAGCTAAAAAGTAAGCTCGCAGCTTCCTCGAGGCTACAACTAAGGCATATGCAACCTTCTCCGCGTTGTAATATCTGCCTTCAACATCTGATAGAGCCTTGCTAACATAATAAACGAGCTTTTGAAGCCCTTCCTCTTCTCGAACCAACACAACTACCACCGATTGATCACTTACGTAAAGATATACGAACAATGTCTCACCAATAGCTCAAGCTACTCAAGAGAGGTGGAGTAGCGAGATACTCCTCGAGCCGTTAGGAACGATGAATGACATTCGGTCGTCCATTCAAAATTTTCGTCCCCTCGTAGATTTGAAGAAGGGGAGAGACCTTTCGCCGACTTGGATATAAAGCGACCTGTGGCCGCCACCCCGCCATTAAGTCGCCGCATCTCTTTTATATTTGTTGGCTGCTGCATGTCGATCAGAGCCTTTATCTTTTCTGGATTGGCTTCAATACCTCGATGGGACACCATAAAGCCAAGAAACTTTCCCGCTGCCACTTCAAATACACATTTGCTCGGGTTGAGCTTTATGTCGTTTGCTCGTAAATTGGCAAACGTTTCCTTTAGGTCGACCACGTGACGTCCGACCTTTGTTTTGATGACCATATCGTCGACGTAGGCCTCCATGTTTCGGCCAATTTGTGAAGCAAAGACCTTGTTGACCATACGTTGATAGGTTGCTCCTGCATTCTTTAACCCGAACGGCATCATGTTGTAGCAATAAATACCCCTAGCAGCTTGAAAAGCCGTCTTGACAATATCATCTTCGTGCATCTTGATCTGATGATAACGTGAATAGGCATCGAGAAAGCTGAGTGTGGAATGTCTAGCAATAGAATCAACGAGCTTGTCAATCCTAGGTAGAGGATAGCTGTCTTTTGGGCAAGCAAGGTTAAGATTGGTGAAGTCGACACACATTCTCCACTTGCCGTTGGATTTCTTCACCATGACCACATTAGCTAGCCAGGTGGTGTGAGTAGCTTCCTTTATGATACCTGCACTTAAGAGTTTTTGTACCTCGAGTTTGATTGCTTCCTCCTTGTTACGAGCAAAGCTTCTCAGTTTCTGAGGTTTGGGTTTTATGGTCGGGTTGACCTCCAGCCTGTGAACAACGACCTCTTCCTTTATCCCCTTCATATCCTCTACTCACCAAGAAAATATGTCATTGCTTTCCTTTAGTAGCTCGATGATCTCTGCTCTTTCCTCGGTTGATAATTGTTTTCCAATTTGAATCTTTTGCTCAGGATAAGAGGGATTTGTGATCACTGCTTCTGCCCGTCTGGCGCCTCTAGCTCTGGACCATCTCTGAATTGTAGGGTCTCGATAATGATCTCTCGAACCCTCTGTCTTTCCTCGGCCCCCAAGTGTGGAGCTTCTTCACTGATCATATCATCCAACTCAGCAGCGATCTGGCTGGTGGTGGCCCCCGAGTTATTGTCGACTTGGAGGCATAGCTCGCCTATGAAGACTTGGTCGACCATAACTGTATCTGGATCGACCATGGTGACTTCATAATGACGTGTCGACTCAGGCATGACCTCGTCATGTGAGCGATAGGTTAACTCTTCCACGCTGGTGATTGTAGATAGTCTAGAAGTTGTGGTGACTGATTTGACATCTTCAAATACCCCTCAGCAGTTTCAATCTCTAGTTCCCTCTTCTTCCTAGTTCATAGGACATGGTCAAGATATTCTCGAGCTGTGCTTCGTACACAAATTTCGACTCCAAATGAGCGTCGGGAACTTAACTCGCTGATGGGGGATCGAGGCCACCATTCCAAGTGCGACCTGACCAGGGATACCAAGAATTGCAGCATAATCACTATTCACATCAATGACAATCAATTTTACCTTGGAGACGACCCTATAAGGATGTTGGCCTATGTCGACATCCAACTCAATCTGTCCTTTGGCATCGACCCGGTGGTTGGTGAAGCCTTCTAATCTGCCATCATATCGCTTGAGCTGCTCATTTGAGAGTCCCATCTCCTGGAATGTCTTGTAAAACAAAATATTCTTGCAGGCCCCCATGTCTATCAAGAGTCTGCTCGTCGTACACCCATCTATCAATCCTGGGATAACGAGAACCTGCTCTCTAGCTGTTACATTGGTTGCCAGCTCGTCTGGATAGAAACTAATCATCTCGTTTCTGATATAGATTCTAGGGGGTACATGGGGCGCCTTGCTGAGCTGGAATATCTTGTGTTTGATGGAAGTGTTACTAGCTTGCTCCGTAATGACGCTCAAATTCAATCTAGACTGCCTCGGCTCTTGATGTCCACCAACAGCTCGCTCACCACCACCTGCTTGAGGTCTTTTCACATACGCGTCTAACCTTCCTTGGTCGACCCACCTCTGAATGATTCGTTTCAGGCTCATACAATCCTCTGTTGTGTGGCCCGTATCCTTGTGGTACTCGCAGTATTTGCTGTTATCCCTTCTGAACTTATTTGCTGGGTTCATAGGGGCTGGTGGGCCCAACTCGACTGTATTCATTATCTCAGTTCGACTCACTGTTAAGGGAGTGAAAGCTTCGGGCACTTTCTCAGTCGCCCTAGTCCTATTCTTGCCATTCTTGTTGTTCCCCCCATTCTTGGCTGAGTCCTTCTTATCAGTATCAGCGACCTCAGCCTTGGGGCCTTTCCCATTTTTCTTCTCTTTTCTTTCTTCTGCCAATGCCACATTGTAGGCCTTTTCGAACAACTCTTGTCGAGTAGTCACAGTTCGGACTGTCAGCTCGTAGTCCATATCTGCAGAAGCAATTCCATTCCTGAAACAATTGATCACCTCTCTATCTGTGAGGTCCTCCTCGATCTTGTCGACCATCTCCTTGAATTTGGTATAGTAGCTCATCGAGCTTTCGTTCTTTCCCTGTACTAGATTATTCAAGTCGGTGACTGTCGTCTTCCGAGCTCCAGCAGTCGAGAAGCGATCCAAAAACTTCTTTCTCATATAAGTCCAAGTCGAGATGCAACCTGGTGCCAAGCCATTGAACCAAGCGAGGGCTGCCCCGGTGAGAGTGCTAGTAAGTGCTTTACACATCATGTTGTCCTCATTGGAGACAAAGCACATCGTAGCCTCTAGATTCTGTATATGACTTTTGGCATTGGTTGCACCTGAATATTTTTCCAGGACGGGTAGTCTGAAGCCGGGAGGAGGTCGACGGTCGAGCAACTCCTTGGACAAGGGACGAAGAGCAAAATCATTTCGTTCGCCCTTTCCGGCATCCTCTTTCTTATCAGCCTCCCAATGTTCAAACTTTTTCTTCCACAATAGACATTCGCTGCCATCTGGTCTGTCGTCCCTCGCTTGGGGGATATCGTTGGATCTTTGCCTTTCACTCCTAGGGGGAGTTATCTGTCTGCTCCTTCTATCCCTATGAGAGGGCGACCTCACTGACTGAACTGGTGACCTGCGCCTTTCCTCGCTAACTGGCGACCTGCGCCTGTCATCTCTGACTGGCGACCTGCACCTATCATCTCTACCCGGCGACGACCTGCGCCTATTTGCTCCAACAGGCGACCTGCGCCTATCTCCTCTGTGGGACTTTGCGACTCAAGGCCCCGACAGCGATCCACGCAAGCTTCGACCGGCTTCTAGCCGTCGTCTTAGATCTCGATCGGGCTTCCCGCTCTCTATTCCCGCGAGGCCGGCCTCAGTCGTTACTCGGAACATGAATAGGGGATTGAGCCCGCTGCACTATCCGGCGCTCGACATTCTGTCCCTCGGTCTCATTCTGCCTAGTACTTCTCATGGGCTGCCTGTTAGAAACCAGGGAGGGGGCTACCCTTTCTGACCTTTTGTCGGCCTACTCTGCCTCCTCCATTGCTATTAACTCTGCTAGAATTTGAGCTCGCTCTAGCAGCATCTCCTTTCTGCTTAGGGGATTGGTTAAGGGACCTGCCCTGTCCCCTGCAGTCATTCACCCCGTTTGACGCTTTGGAGGAGGCGACGCTCCCTGCCCGTCCATAGGCCGCTTGTCTCTTCTTCCATCAGGCAAGCCTCTGCCGTCAGCAACGCTATTAGATCGAGTCGCTCTTTGGTGATGACGAGGTGGAGGGGGAGGAGGCAGATCAACGTTGCGGTCTCCAGCATTGGTGTTAGTATTTTCTTCATTACGTTCGTCCGAGGCATCAGAAACATGTCCGTCTGCTGTCACCATGGTTGTGGGTTGAAAGAAAAACTTTCGAAGTCAAGAATGCACGATTCCCGACAATTGAACCAAACTGATGCTGCAGGAAATGTGCTTATCAATCTTCGTCCACGTGGCAGGACCAATCACTTGACTCCTTGACCTGAAATCAGAACCCACGACTAGCTGGAATGGTCTCCGGCTTAGACCCTTGGGCGTGAGAGTAAGTATGGTATTTCGGAGAGCAAATAATGTATTGAACAAAGAGATTCAAATGACAAAATTGCGGTTACCTCAAAACCGTTGTAGTGGTTATGTATTTATAGCTGCTTGATGTGTGCGGTATATTTGGTAGGACTGTTTGAATCCCGTAATTTGAGGGACAGTTACGTGTCTGGAGAACGTGTCCTTGAATGACTCCTGATTTGTAGGGAACCAGTTATGGAAAGTGTGGTGCGTACGTCTTACTCTATTAGGTCGACGCTTATTTGGTAGGTCGAGGTCGCTTGTTCAGCTTAGGTCGACCTGACTGATGGGTAGAGCTGGACCATACCCGAAATAGAACTCGAATCGTAGAGTCAGACCAAGCTAGGTCGGAACCTCGTAGGTCGGACTATGAGATCAGGTCGACTGATCCTGTCAATGGGCCTTGGGCCTAGTAATCGTTGAGCCAAGCCCACTGAGAGTGTGGTGGCAAAAGTAGATAAATAATTGGGCTTTACTCGCTGGGCCTAACTCGCCACTTTTGGTATGTTCAAAATATTTATTTTTCATTACTCCAACTTACCTAAAATACTTATCATTTTATTTTTTTAAAATATACCAATATTAGGCTCTATTTAAGATTAAAAAAATTTATAAATTTTGATATATTTTTTATTTTTTTACTTTATATAAAATATATTAATTTTAAAAATATATTTATATAAACACAAAATTAAAACAATTTGGTGAAAAAAAAAAAAAAGTTGACCCAATCGGGTCAATTTTCAGGTCGATTTTGGTGAATTTTTTTATTTTTTTTGTTGGGTCACGAGGACCAATGAGAATGGTCTTTAGTAGGGCTGTTACGCGAATCGAACATGTTCGGGCTCGGTTCGGGCTCGGCTCGTAAAAGCTCGAGCTCGAGAAGGCTCGAGTCTAACTCGAGCTCGACCCGATTTTCAGGCTCGAATTTTTTTCGAGCCGGCTCGAGCTCGGCTCGTTTGTTCGGCGAGCTTTGATCGGGATCGACTCGTTTAAGCTCGGATCGGGATCGACTCGTTAAAAGCTCGAATAAAAAATTTCGCAAACGATTCGAGCTCGAGCTCGAGACCGAGCTCGGCTCGATAAGCTCGACTTTGATTTATTTATTATACTTTCATTTGTTTAGTTTTTTTCTAACATTTTTTATATAACTTTTTGAAAAAACTTCAATACTAAAAAAAGTCCAAAATATTTATTTCTATTCATAAAAAATAAATAAACTATACATTTATACATAAAAATTAAAGAATTTTACCCGTCCCTGATTTCTTTAATATACTTCATTTGTTTAGTCTTTTTCTAACATTTTTATATTACTTTTTGAAAAAAAATTCAATACTAAAAAAAGTCCAAAATGATTATTTCTATTCATAAAAAATAAAAAAATTATACATTTATACATAAAAATTAAAGAATTTTACCCGTTCATGATTTCTTTATTATACTTTCATTTGTTTAATTTTTTTTCTAACTTTTTTTATATAACTTTTTGAAAAAAAATTCAATACTAAAAAAATTCCAAAATGTTTATTTCTATTCATAAAAAATAAAAAATTATACATTTATACATAAAAATTAAAGAATTTTATCAGTCCTTGATTTCTTTATTATACTTTCATTTGTTTAGTTTTTTTTCTAATTTTGTAGTGATAGTGGTGGTAGTAGTGGTAGTAGTGATAGTAGTGGTAGTAGTAGTGATAGTGATAGTAGTGGTGGTAGTGGTTGTGGTGGTAGTGGTGGTAGTAGTAGTAGTAGTGGTAGTAGTGGTGGTAGTAGTAGTAGTGGTGATAGTGGTGGTAGTGGTGGTAGTAGTGATAGTAGTGGTAGTAGTGGTGGTGGTAGTGGTGGTGGTGGTAGTGGTAGTGGTGGTAGTAGTAGTAGTAGTGGTAGTGGTAGTGATAGTGGTGATAGTGGTAGTGGTAGTGGTGCTAGTGATAGTGGTAGTGGTAGTAGTGGTGGTAGTGATAGTACCGTAGTAGTAGTAGTGGTGGTAGTAGTGGTAGTGGTAGTAGTGGTGGTAGTAGTTGTGGTAGTAGTGATAGTAGTAGTAGTGATAGTGGTAGTAGTGGTAGTGGTGATAGTTATAGTAGTAGTAGTGGTGGTAGTAGTGGTAGTGGTAGTAGTGACAGTAGTGGTAGTGATAGAGGTGGTGGTGGTAGTAGTAGTGGTGGTGGTGGTAGTGGTAGTAGTGGTAGTGGTGGTGATAGTGGTAGTGGTAGCGGTGGTAATGGTGGTAGTGATAGTAGTAGTAGTGGTGGTGGTAGTAGTGATAGTGGTAGTAGTGGTGGTAGTAGTTGTGGTAGTAGTAGTGGTAGTGGTAGTAGTGGTAGTGGTAGTAGTAGTAGTGGTGGTAGTAGTGGTGGTGGTAGTAGTGGTGGTGGTAGTAGTGATAGTAGTGATAGTGGTAGTGGTGGTGGCAGTGGTGGTGGGGGTGGTGGTAGTGGTAGTGGTAGCGGTGGAAGTGGTGGTAGTGGTAGTAGTCGTAGTCGTAGTAATTAGGAAAGTTATATTTCATGACTCCATCCATTCCTCCCTAACATAAATTGAACATTTTATAATTATTACTCTATTCGTTTCAAAATAAATTTGAAAATTTGTCTCAAAATATATGACATTTTAAAATGTCATTCGAAAAGTATAAAATAAATAATAAATATTTTTCTTAGTTATTTCAAATTATTTTTATATTTTTTGTAAGAATATAAAGAATTATGAAAAATCAAAATTGAAAAAAAATTATGTAGAGACAAAGACAAAGCTCGAGCTCGGCTCGGTTCGGCTCGGCTCGTTTAGGCTCGAGAAATCGAATAAAAGCTCGATAAAGCTCGAACTAAAGATCGTTTGAGTTCAGATTTTTCTAAAAACTCGAGTTAAGCTCGAGCTCGGCTCGTTAAAGCTCGAGTTCGAGAAGCTCGCAAAAAAGCTCGCGAACAGCTCGCGAACAGCTCGAAACTCGGTTCGAGCCGAGCTCGAACGAATTTTTTAGGCTCGAGCTCGGGCTCGAAAAAAGCTCGGCTCGTTAATTTTTAGTCGAGCTCGAGCTCGACACCTCAAAGCTCGGCTCGGCTCGGCTCGGCTCGTTTACGGCCCTAGTCTTTAGCTCCCAAAGCTGGTTTCGCTGCTTTGAAACGGGTCGGGCACCAATTCCGTTAACATATAACCCCGGCAAAACACGTGTACGCTCCCCAGTCCCCACTGTCCGTCTTTTCTTTCCATCTCCGCACATGCCGATCGTCTCAGTCTGCTACGCATTTCATCAAACAAAAACCTTGCATTACAGTCCTCAACAACACCATCATTGCATATGCAATAACCGCATCCGACGACGGAGTTGGCCGGATATCGAGATCGACGTCGCGCGCCGCCGACGATGAGTTCAAGAGACGATAGTAACATTGAAGATGGGCTGCGGAAGCCCTTGCTTCACACCGGTAGCTGGTACCGTATGAGTTCCAGACAATCCAGCATGATGGGATCCTCCGCCCGAATCCTCCGCGAATCCATCTCCATTTTCCTCTGCGTCTTCATTGTCGCCTTAGGGCCCATCCAGTTCGGCTTCACGGTAATCTCTCTATTATTCTCCTTTGTAATTACTTTTTCTCTCTGCGCTCAATTATATCTATTCTCGTTGTTCTACGAGTGTGTATTGTAAGATTTTGAAAAGCCCCTTAGCTTGTTTATTCACATTATGCACATATATACTCCCTCTGTCCCATAAGTCTTAAGAAAACTTTCTATTTTGGGCGTCCCATAACTCTTAAAAAATTTACTATTTCCTCCACTCATTCTCTCTCCTACATTATTTTAATACTCACAACACATTATAATTTACTATTCCCTCCACTCATTCTCTCTCCTATTTAATTTTTCACACTCACAACACTTCTTCCACTCATTCTCTCTCCTAATACTATAATAATATTCCTTAATTCCCGTGCCAAATAGAATCTTCCTAAGCTCTATGGGTCGGAGGGAGTATATAGTTACAATGAGTGAATCCTAATTATACAAGGATTGTAAATCCCAACTATACACGGAGAATAATATAGTTTCCTAATCTATGAGTTTGATAATATATTCCAAATACAAGAAGGAAAGATAGATTAGGAAACTTCAACTTGTTTCCAAACTCGAACAGAATCGGAGAGTGCCGAGGCGGGCGCACAGCAAGCGTAGACATGGGCCGAGGGAGCAATGCCTCGAGGCGGCCGCCCGAGATGGTGCGAGGCGTGCGCCTCGAATCTGAAGGTTCAAGATTGTTTTCCTTGTGTTGAGGCGGGCGCATGTAGTTCGGGCTGAGGCGGGCGCCTCGTGTGATGTCTTCAACCTTGGATTTGTTTCCTTCCTTGACGTCTATAGCTTCATCCTTAATACGCCCCCGCAAGATGGACGATCCGTAGAGAAGGCCAATCTTGGATATAAGGTGTTGGAAGCGTATACGAGGCAGTGGTTTTGTCAGAACATCGGCTAGTTGGTCCGAACCAACAATATGTTGCACGCGAAGAGAACCAGACTGAATTTGCTCACGAACAAAGTGAAATGAGAGGGCCACGTGTTTCATGTGAGAGTGGAAGATCGGGTTTGCAGAGTAGGTAGTGGCACCAAGGTTATCACAGTAAATCACAGGTGTAGTGGGTGATGGAAATCCAAGCTCAGTAAGTAAGTTCCCAACCCAAGTAAGTTCAGCTGCGGTGTCGGCGATAGCCCGGAATTCGGCTTCAGTGGTGGACCTAGCAAGGGCACGTTGTTTCCGGGAAGACCAAGTGATCGGGTTTTTGCCCAGATAAACAAGCAAGCCAGAAGTGGACAAAATCATCTTTGTCTCCAGCCCAATCCGCATCACAGAATGCATGAAGAGAAGGAGGAGACCTCGCAAAAATCTGAAGACCAAGGTGCATGGTGCCATAAAGATAGCGTAGAAGACGCTTCAATGCAACCCAGTGAGAAGATTGGGGGTTTTGCATGAATTGCGCAAGCTTGTTGACCGAGAAGGCAATTTCGGGACGAGTGAATGATAAGTACTGAAGTCCACCAACAATAACACGATAGGAAGTAGGGTCAACAGCTGGAGTGGCAGAGGATCGTGTGAGGGGAGGTGATGCTACCATGGGAGTGGGAAGCGGCTTGCAGTCAATCATGTTGTGACGGGAGAGAAGGTCATGGATGTATTTGGTTTGGGAGAGGAGGATCCCGTTATGGTTAGGAACGACTTCAACACCCAAGAAGTAGGACAAGGGGCCAAGGTCCTTAAGGGAGATCCGGTTGGATAGGTTGGAGATGAAAGACTGAAGGTGAGAGGGGGAAGGGCCGGTGACAATGATATCATCAACATAGACAAGTAGGTAAATAGGGGAAGGAGATTTGTTGAAGATAAACAGAGAGGGATCGACTAGGGAGGGTTGGAAGCCATATGTGGTGAGGTAGGTTTTGAGTTCTTGAAACCATGCCCGGGGAGCCTGTTTAAGACCATAGATTGCTTTTGACAAGCGACAAACAAAGGATGGATTGGTGGAGTCCTTAAATCCGGGTGGTTGTGTCATAAAAACAGTTTCAGAGAGAGTTCCTTGAAGGAAGACGTTGTTGACATCAAGTTGGCGAAGAGGCCAACGATGGTTGGGTCGTGCAAGGGAGAGAAGTAGCCGGGCCCGTAGGCCGGTTTGACAACGGACTGAAGGTTTTGGTGTAGTCAACACCGGGTTGTTGATGAAAACCTTTGGCTACAAGTCGGACCTTGTATTTCTGAATGGTGTTGTCGGGGTTGTATTTGACGCGAAAGACCCACTTGCATCCGACAATGTTATGGGCTGATGTGGATGGGACCAAGTGTTGTTGCGGGTTAGGGCTTGAAATTCTTAAATCATGGCGTTACGCCAATGAGGAATGGATAGGGCTTGTTTGGTGGTGGTGGGAAGGCTTGTGGGAGAGGTTAGGAGGGATAGGTTGGCATACTTGGGGTTGGATTTGGTGATGCCATGGAAAAGTCTAGTGGTGATAGTACGGGTGGGAGGTGGAGGGGATGGAGGGTTGGGAGTGAGTGTTGTAATATCAAGTTGAGTTGGGGTAGGGGGTTCATTAGGGGTGGGATTGGGAGAGGGAGGAGTTGATTTCTTTAATCTGCATACGACAGGAGAAGCACTGGACTGCTGCAAGGTGGCGGGAATGGAAAGACCAGGGGGAACATCCATGTATACCTCTTCAAGCAAATCTCCATGCAAAAAAGCATTGGAGACATCCATCTGAACTAGATTCCAGTTCTTAGAAGCTGCAATAGCAAGTAATGTTCTAATAGTGGCCATTTTTGCCACAGGAGCAAATGTCTCAAAATAGTCCTGTCCTTCCACCTGTGTAAATCCCTTTGCTACTAATCTAGCTTTGTGTTTATCCAAAGATCCATCAGAATTAAACTTAAGTTTAAAGATCCATTTACAGCCCACTGTGTGTTTGCCAGGAGGAAGAGATTGTAAAGACCAAGTATTATTAGCCTCTAATGCATCAAGTTCATTTTTTATAGCAACACACCATTCTGGAGATTTAGTAGCTTGAGCATAAGATAAAGGTTCTTTAGGAGTGGAAGATATATTCAAGCAAAAAGAAGCATATTGAGGAGAGAATTGATTATAAGAAAGATAGTGATTAAGAGGAAAAGGAGAAGAACTAGAAACAGTGGAAGCTTTTGGAATGATGAAGTTGGCAGGAAGTGAAGTATAGTCTTGATATTTAATGGGAACAAACTTTGCTCTTACAGGACTTTGAGCATCAGGAACAGCAGGGATGGAAAAAATATTATCTAAAGGAGGGGAAGGAACAGAAGGAGGAGTATGTGAGAGAATCTGAGCAGGAGTATGATCAGAATGAGAAGTAGGCACTGAAGTAGGAGTATGATCAGGTGAGATGGATGTGTTTGACACATTTTCAGAAGGAGAAGAAAAGGAATGATGATCAATAGGAACAGGATAAGAGTTATCAGAAATCCAATCAGTATCATTGTCCAGAGAAACAATGGGATAAGAAGTAGGATTTGTGAACTGAGAAGAATGAAATGGAAATATGTGTTCATAAAAGGAGACATCTCTACTGTAAAAAAAATTATGAGAGGAGAGATCATATAACTTGTATGCTTTTTTTATGAGAAGGATAACCAAGAAATAGACACTTGATTGCCCTAGAAGAGAATTTATCCCTATGTTGATGAAGAGAGGAAGCAAAAGCAAGACAACCAAAGACCTTGATGTGAGAATAAATGGGAGTTTTTTCAAGAAGAATTTCAAAAGGAGATATGTTATGAAGAACATTGCTTGGAAGTCTATTGATAAGATATGTAGCAGTGAGAACACACTCACCCCAGAATTTCAATGGTAGTAGCCTGAAACCGAAGTGACCTAGCAATCTCCAAAAGATATCTATGTTTCCTCTCAGCTTTTCCATTTTGCTGAGGGGTTTCAGTACATGTGCTGGTTTGAAGTATGCCCAAAGGAGAAAGAATATTGGAAACAATATGACTAAAAAATTCAGTTCCATTATCAGAATGTATAATCTGAACTTTGGCATTGAACTGAGTATGAACCATATGAATGAAAGTCAGTAAAAGCTGAGGGACTTGATCTTTGGATTTCATTAAGTAAACCCAAGTTGTTCTTGAATAGTCATCAACAATTGTCAAGAAAGAATTATATCCATCATGTGTAGAATGTCTATAAGGACCCCATACATCACAATGAATAAGAATAAAAGGAGCAACATTTTTTTATTGACTCAAGGGAAAAGGATTCCTTGTTTGTCGAGCATAATGACAAATTTCACACATGAAGTCAGAGCAATTATGAGGAACATTACATTCACTAGAACAAACTGTGGGTAGAGATGGAGAATCTGATAAGAGACAAGCAGATGTGAGAAGTTTATACAGTCCTCCATGAAGTTCATCAATCAGAAAGGATTTCTTCAGGTGAGAGTCCTGTAGATAGCAAGAATTTGAATGAAATACAAGGGCACAATTGCTATCATGAGTAAGTTTGCTTGTAGAAACAAGATTGTAGAAAACTCAGGTACATAGAGCACATTGAACAAGGTTATGTGATGTGATATTTTGATAGTACCTTTATGAGTGATATGAGATCGATGCCCATTAGGCAAATGAATGTAGGAGGAGATAGGAGTGGGATTAAGCAGAGATGAAAAGAGAAAGTGATATGATTAGTAGCTCCACTATCTAAAATTCAGTCTGAAGTGTTGATCAAAAATGAATTTAAGCACAAAGGAGAGACAATACTAGTATTGACAATAGGTATACCTGCAGATGAGAACTCAATGGTATTGGAATGCCCAGCATTAAGCATATTCATCAGCTGTTGAAGATGTGAAGTAGTAATACCAGATGCAGCAAGAGAATTTGCAGTGATTGGGGAGTTAGAATCTGTGGTATGAGTAGCAGAAAAATCATCAGAAGTCACTGCTGCTGCATTATGAGACTGCATGCCAGAATTGAAGTTAGATCTATTGAATTTTCCTTTGTGGAATTTTGGCATTCGATTAAGATCTGACTTTGTTCCAAACAAAGGGTGACAGTCAGGATATCCATGGAGGAAGAAACATCGATCTTTGTTATGACTATCACCATGGCAATAGTCACAGAATGATGGTGGTTTGGGTTTAGGTTTAGGTTTGTATGGAGTAGACTTGAATCCCCCCTTGCTCAGTAAAGCAGTAGATGAGGCAGGTTCAAAACTTGGCATGGAAGGAGCAGAGGAACCTCTTTGTTGTTCATCCTGAACAAGCATACTCAAGGCTTCATGTAGGCACGACAGTGGTTTCATAAGAAGGATCTGACCTCTAGTGGCTGTAAAGGAATCGTTGAGCCCCATAAGAAATTGAGTTAACTTGTGAAGCAGATCAAATTCCTCCTGCTGTTTGCTATGACCACAGGTACAATTACATAGACATTTGCTCAAGTGAGTAAGCTCATTGTATTCATCCCAAAGACTTCTAAACTTTGTATAGTAAGCTGAAACAGATAAATGGCCTTGAGAAAAGGATGCCAAGTCCTTTCTGATCTGAAAAACCTTAGGAGCATTTGAATGAGAAAATCTGAGTCTCAAGTCATCTCAAACAAGTTGAGCTGTAGGAAGATGGACATTGGTAATACAGGAGATAACCATGCTGTTACAACGATTCCATAGAAGAGAGTACTTCGAGTGCACAGAAGGTTTACGAGATAAGCCATTGATCATACCTATATGCTAACAGACATAACAAACTAACAACTCTATTTACAGAATGTACCCCTTGACTATGTCACACTGCCACTCTCATCCTTTGCACTTGTTACATTTGTAATGTCATCCTTATCATGGACCCTATAAGAAGAATCTCCATAGGATTGCTGTGTACAGTGCAAGTCTTCTCTGAAGCTCATGAACACTTTTTCCTTCTTGGGGTTTTGTTCCATATGAAATATTTTGTTTCCTGTGTTGGGAAAGGTTAGGTGAGTTCTAGCTCTGCCTTATTTTCTCCAGATGCATTCAAGAGGTCTTGGTAGGAGAGGTGTTTTCATGCCATGGAAATACGGTGTTTATTGATCGTGGGATTCAGTTAACTTTTGAGTTGGGGATAGAGTGGTCTTCATTGCTTCTCAGTGGGCTTCAGCGCCTAGAGGAGAATTCTCTTCAGATGTTTTGTGAGATAGATTGCTTTGATTTCCAATTTTCCCCTCTTTTCCTAGTCCACAATATCTTTCTATTTTTATTATTTTTTTTTAAATCAGTTGGCTTACAAGCTGATATTCTTGTATCATCAACAATGCAAAAAGAGCTAAAATTTGACTTGTCGAAATCTGTGATATCTAGAATCACTTCGCAGCTGACGTGTGTATGTGGATGAGCTTGCTTTTGCATGCATGGTGGATAGCAATGTTCTTCTTCATTCTTTACCGCTCCTTTTTAGTTGGAATCAAATTTGGATGAGGCCTCCTTCCATTATTTTGTTTAATGGTTCGTCTGTCATCTAAAAATTGAAATAGGAATTTCTTCCAGTAAAGCTGCAACATTTGGACTTGGTGCTATTCAGGTATTGATGAACCGTTTACGATTATTATTTGTGCGCAAGACATACTGATCATTGATCAGAGTCTATCTTTAGCGTAGGTCGTTCTCACTGGGATTACTACGTGGTTGATGGACAAATCTGGCCGTAGGATTCTTCTTATGGTATGTTTTTGCAACACTTTATATGTTAGTTAACATGTATAAAGGCTACTCCCTTTGTCCCAAAATGAATGTCCGAAAAAAATTCAAATTTGCTCTTGATCAAGAGCAAATTTAAATTTTTTTGGACATTCATTTTGGGATGGAGGGAGTACATCTTTAACAGAATGTGGAATCATGTTCTATTGATGCAGGTTTCCTCATCTCTAATGACTGCTGGCTGCTTGCTTGTTGCAGCTGCATTCTTTTTGGAGGCAAGTTAAACAGCAGTTCCTTTCTTTCTTTTTTTATTTGTTGATGCTCTCCAATGTAAGGGTTTATGAGTTTCCTTCTTTAAATTGTTCTTTTTCTTCTTCTTCTTTCCCCTTCTTTAATCAGAGCGTCATTCCTAAAGATTCTCTCTTCTATGGCATCTTGGGAATTTTGTCACTCATTGGTCTTGTGCCTAGTTGTGCGCTCTCTCTCTCTCTCAATGTGGAACTATTTTTCCGTCTTTTTAACCAACTATATCATTCCAGGCCTTGGTGATTGGCTTCTCGTTGGGGCTTGGTGCTATCCCTTGGATTATAATGTCCGAGGTATGCTGAGTTTAACTTCGTGATTTATATTTCAGATTTCACCTTTTTTTTTTTTTTCATAAAAAAGCTTCATATGGGGAATTAATGATTAGCATATAGTAATTCGCAGCTGGTTCAGAGATATCTCCGATAGACACCATGTTGTTTCTCACTTTCTTCAGTTATTAATTGCTATACCAACCTGTTTTTTACTCTTTTTTAAATTCACTCATGGTGACTTTTCTTAGGCGTAGTTTGTGGGGACCCCGCCCCGGAACCTTAGCTCGTGCCCCGAGCGGGAGGGTCCCCTTACTATTAAAAACCACCTGAATTTTAAAAACTTTTACTTAACTTGAAAAGAAATCATTTCAACATTTCCATTTACAAAACTAACTCAAATCATATCCACTTGGATGAAGGTCATAAACAAACTTTGAAAAGTATACCTGTTTTATTTACAAAACACTACAAATATATAGTTATACGAAAGTTGTTTTATATGCAACTCCACAAATGAGTAACATTCCAAACTACTACCAACCAACCATCTATACACATACCCTTATACACATACCCTGACAACCCAAAAAGAACCACTTCCAAACCCCTTTCCGTCCTCACTGGACTGGTCCGCCTGTCTCAGTGCGATCTAAAACATTAAAGGGAGAAGGGTGAGAATAAATCTCAATAAGCTATTATGAATGCAACAATATGCCAAGTAAAATGCAACACATAACAAGGTTGCTCATAACACATTGGTAAAGCGGTAAGCACATTACATTACCTTGGCTCAATACAGAAGCTATAACCCCAATCTCGCGCCATGTAAGGGACACAGGTATAATGTAATCCGATCACCTTATAGAACAATTTTCATAATTGATCGTATTCCATTATACCCCTAAACATCAGCTGATTGAAACACATTCAAGCACATAATAGTTACTTGAAAAGAAATCCACCAACGGGATAACAAAATAACAACATTGTATTCATACTCATGTTTAAACCAATACAATAGTGCAACATATATTTCATACACTATTTGAATCACAAGCCATGAATATGCAATCAAGTAAGGGCACAATGTATAACCAACAAGCCCTACATGTTCAATATACAACAATGAGTAACCTCTATAAAGGTTCAAGATCAATTTACCAAGTTTGAATAACTTTGGTTAAGTTTCAAATCAAGCCTTTCAACCATATTCCGAACAATATTTAAACCCCTTCCTCTTATCCATTTTGACATGTTAAGACACCATTGGATAGCTAAAGTGTTATACTTTACTTATAGTCAAAGAGGGTTTAATTATATACTAGGTAGATTAGGTTTCTAAGGCTTGAAAAATGGTTCAGAGTCAACAGGGCACGACTCGTGCCACCTTAACACCCCTCCGATACGCCGTCCAATACATGGCACGACCTGTGCACGACTGTGTCACGTGGCACGACTCGTGCCTTCCCGTAAAATCAGTACCAAGCTGAACATCAGCAAAAATCAGCAACAACAACCAAGTTTTGAACACTCTTTTCTCTTGTACCTCAAAATGACATTTTTTCCAACAACCAAATTCAGTATAACTCATCCCCATTTACCTCAAGCTATTCCAATCTCTAACCAAAACCATTTCCTCCCAAGAAACTTGGTTCTAAAGTGCCATGCAACACCATTACAACCTTTTTCACTTTCAAACCAAACCATTCAACTAACCATATATTAACTTATACCAAATCCTATTTTTCTTCATTCCAAAAACCAAATAAAATATCAAAATTTAACAAACACTATTTATAAAACAACAATATAAACCATAACCATTGAATGAACATGATTTTGAAAGAAATCATAATAACTTACCGGAATAATTTGAAAATAAGAAAATCTTTTTCCGGCTAGATGTGATCCCCTCGACTCCACGAACAATAATATGAAGACGGATCCAAAAACGAACAAGGGTTGAATTTGCTATGAATTTAGGAAAGAAAACTAGGGTTTAGGCTTTTATTTCTTCAGAACAGAGGAATACTTGAAGTTGTTTGGTTAAAATGAATTTCCATGGGAAATAAACAAGGATAACCTTTAACTAACTTCCACCTAAGCTCCTCCAACACATTAGACAATACAACTAACACCCTTAGGATTTCACTATTACACTAAAGCACCTCAACACTTATAAACTTAATATTTAAAATTTCAAATAGTATAATTCCACTACAACAATTCCTATTTATTTCATTTAGACCCTAAATCATTAACTTAATTTTATTATCATCCTAAAATTACATAAGTTGTCAAAAATATAAAATGAGCACATAAAATAACCAAGTAGCATAAAGTGCATAAAATGAGATGCTAACCCCCAACCCCACGTGCTCAACATGTGCTAAAATGGTGCCTAGAATTAGGTCGCACATAGTTCCCCGAGGCTTTGTGGCCCTTATTCCAAAATGGACCTCGTGGCGTAACTTAGACTTGAAGCCCAGACGCTGAATCAGCCAATTCTACTACAACAATTTTGAAATGATTTATTCTAACGACAAAATATTTATTTAAAATCAAGTCAGCTCCCCATTTTGAACCCCAATATTTGTGAATACCCTTCTATCAAGAGAAATGTTTTTTGTGTCCAAATGAAAAATAGAAATATATGAAAGCTTTCTTTTGTCCGGGTTGAAGTGGGAAGCTTAGACAACTTCCTACACTTAACACATGTACCCAACTGTTGGTAGCTGCTAGAACGTGAATGATGATTTTATGATTGATCCTTATGTTTCTTTTCTTTTCTTTTTTTGATAGGAAAAATAGAATTATATTAAAAAGAAGAGCAAAGTACAAAAAAATGGACAAAAAGTCCATCTATTACAAAGAACAAAACAAAAAGATCCTTATGTTTCTTTAACTGGTGATTGCAGATACTTCCTGTAAATATTAAGAGCCTTGCTGGTAGTGTTGCAACGTTAGCCAATTGGATGACAGCATCGGTCATCACATTGACAGCAAACCTACTCTTGACTTGGAGCAGTGGAGGTTCTCTCTCTCTCTCTCTCTCTCTCTCTCTCCCATTGCATCTGTGTGTGTGGTGTGTGCATTTGTAGGCCAAATTTACTAAGTATCACCTCTTTCAACAGGAACCTTCCTCATCTACGCAGTTATATCTGCTTTTACTTTACTCTTTGTGAAACTGTGGGTTCCGGAAACTAAAGGAAGAACACTTGAAGAAGTTCAGCTGTCCTTCAGATGACAATGTTTGCTGGAGCATATTTCTACCACAATATTATTTACAGGTGGATATTCACTTCTGGCCTTTTTTGTTTCCCTTGTTTCACATGCTCTTTTTTTTTTTTTTTTGAATGAAGCAGAACATAATAAAATGCAAAAAGAGAAATAAAGTTGGAAAAAAAGATATATTCAAATTAATATAACGTCTCCTACTCCATAGTTGAAACAATAAAGTGTACATTAATTCTTAATTTTAGAGACGGAGATATGCAAACAGATAAAACATGTTGACAATATTCAGTTACTTTTGGGGTTTATTATCTGCATGCAGAGAGGAAAGGAACTTCTTGAGGTAACTAGTATAGACACAGGGGCGTTCTAGGTGAACCAGGTGACCTGCTTTCTTTATGCCTTGAAAAGTTGTCTTATCTCCTAATTGCCTGTGGATATTCATATAGTTTTGATCAGATGAGACATAATGTTGATTGATAAAGTGCTGCAAAGTTGTGATTCAGAAAAAGAAAAAGAAAAAAAAAAAATTCTAGTTATGATTCAAAACTTACTCTTTCATGTTTTGGGCGAGTTCCCGGGTAAAAATCTGATCATTTTCACCCCACAGAAGATGTATTCTCTATTCAAAAAAAAAACGCGTAATTAGGAGATAATGAAAGGAGAAATGGGGGGGGGGGGGTTGAGTGGAATTGGTACCTGGGGAAAATTGGGAATGGAGTCATCTTTGTTGCTGACAATTAAACCCTCTAGTAGTTCACCTCTCTCCTTTCTGTTTGTGAACATCACCTGTTTTTCCATTACAAAATTTGGTATCAGTCTGTACCTTACTCAATCGAATAAACACCAGCCGTGATGATGTGTTGAAACTGATGAATGGTTTGATGCCTCAACCTATGGATATTGTATGTGTTATCTCGTTTTTGTTCCGGTAATAGTACCTGTTTGGTTTGTTAGGTTTTAAATGTTGGTAAGAAAATAAAAGATCAAGCATATTTACCTCAAGAAAATCCTTATAAAGACGATCAGGAAACCAGAGCTTCTTATAAGCTCCAACAGACAACAAAACCTTACACCCCTTCACGGTTTCCGGCAACAAAAACTCCGCCCACGACGAAAACCCCAACCCACTTAAAGTAGCATCGCTAATAGAATCCGTCATTGCCAAAATAGAACCGGAAACCACCATCGCCTTGACCATCTCCGGATACATTTCCCCCATCTTAAACGCCACCATCCCACCATAACTAAACCCCACCACCGTACACTCCTCCACACCCAATTTCCTCAACCCTTTAAACAAACACTCCGCCTGAAACGCCAGCGACCGGTCGGGGCTGTCGGTGGTGGAGCCACCGAAGAAGAGGAGGTCCGGGATGTAGACAGAGTACTTTTTAGTTAATGGGCCAATTTGGAATAGCCAAGTGACTATTCCCTCAGCAGCAAAGCCGTGGATTAGGACTATAACGGGTTTGTTGGGGTTGGGGCGGGTGGTGGTGGTGATCTTCTTGCCGTCTTTTTTGGACTTGTGAATGGTTTCGTTTGGGACCCAGAAGTTTAAGTGGGTGCCGGAGTCGATTTGAACAGAGTGGGCTCGGATCCCGGCCAGTCTCATTAGGGAGGTCATTAATGGCTTCAGTAAAGCTACTATGTTCACCATTTTTGGTGCTCTGTGTGTGTTAATGTGTGTGCACTGTGCAGGCAGGGGAGAAGGGAGGAATAGGGAAGACTTTTTAAACAGGGAGGGAGGAGGGAAAGTAAAGATTGGTGTTGGTGTTGGTGTTGGTGTTGGTGTTGGGTTGTTACTTGTTGTGGGTATTAATGGAAGGGCCCATTTGGTTTAATTGGCTAGCCTATATTATGGGCATACATACACTTTCTCCTCATAAATATTCTATTACTAGATTAAGCCGTGTTCGAGGACACGTTATTTTTTTTTATGCTCGTCCGAGTGACATCGTTTCTTGCTTTTTTTTTTTTTGTTTTTTTTAATTTAAAAAAAAATAAAATAAAAAAAAATTAAGGGCAAAATGGGAAAGGACAAAATATGAGGGCAAAATGGGAATTTCGGCCATTGAAACTATTCATTCAACTTTTCACCCATTCCCTCATTTATACTATAGATTGGTTGATTTTTTACTATTTTCTTTCGAAAATTTTATCTCACTTTAATTTTTTTTTAATTTTATGGTCAATTTTATCAAATTTGGCCATATTTATGAAAATTTAGATAATTCTTAAACAATTCTAAAATTTATTCTTGTTTCACCGTTATAAAAACTATTTATAATATTTTTAAAAATTACATAGAGATATCTTGTTTTTATAAAATTATAAACTTATGATTAAAATTCGATTAAGCTAATCATAAAATTCAAAGCGGGAACAAACTTTTTTTTTTATTTGGAACTATATTTTTGTGAACATTTGTCAATAAATAGTTACAAAACCATCTAAACACTGTCAGTATCATTTTATTATTATTTTTAATAATAAAATTGGAATTGAATTACCAATTTTGTCGCCTATGATTTATTAGTAGTACGTCATTGTGAGAATAGGGCCATAATAATAATAATAATAATAATAATAATGAAAATGGTAGGTGTTACTGCTGACCAAAGTTTGGCCCACCATAAAAACTAAAAAAAACACATAAGGTAATTAATTGAGGTATTTTTTCAATTGTTAACCGCTGAAATGAAATCTGATTTTACGTTTGAATTTTGGCTGAATTGATAATAGTTAGCGTCTAAATATTGATTTATGAATTACTCAAACTGTTTGAATATTTATCTGAATTCACATCTGAAATTAATGTTACGACATTTAATGGAGTAAAGAAATCAGATGAATGGTTATTGATCTAGTGTTTGGGTTGAGTATTTTTGAAATTACGTGTTTATTTAAGAGATATATATGAAAAAAAATCAAATAATAGACAAATAAATGAATATATATGAAAAAAATCAACTAATAGACAAATAAATGATAGTTTTACATCTGAAAATTAAATGGAAAATAAGTCATTTAGATCTAAATTGAAAAAAATAAAAATAATTTGAATTGTATTATGTATGATGCGCTCACCCATTTAGATCTAAATAAGAGATGAAAATAAAAAACAAATGAGGCTTAAATCTATTTTTTTTTTACTATATTTGGATATTTGTAGTTTCCTCTTGAGAAGAAAATTGTACAAACCAACTTCCATGTATACACATTGAGTTGGAATTCGAAACCTCCTCTCTCGAAATAATCTTTCTCCTCTTTTTTTTTTTTGTTATTAGTATGAATTTTAGTAATAAATTTAGGTTAATTTGCTTATTTTGATGAAAATTATAAACTTATTATTGATACACCATTATAAATATAACTTATAGTAAGTCTTAGATGTTCATTAGGATAATTAAAATTAACATAAAATTATCGTTCAAAATAACTTTGTATTAAAATTAAAAAAAAAAGTTGAAAGATAATTTCAATAAGAGGGATTTTTTTTACATTATATTTGAAATTTACGTGTACTAGTGAGATTATATGCTTACACATGCATAAACCCTTTAGGCAAGGTGGTCATTCGACCCTCTTATCTTTTAAAAGTTAACATTTTAAAATTAGAATAAATTATCTTTTAGCACTAAATTGATAAGAAAAATTCAATTTTGATCCCCTTTTCTTGAAGAAAAAATAATGTAATTTTGACTCCCTTTCTAGTCAACATTTGTATAACATTTATAGCATTTTATGTCATCATTTTTCGACCCTGTGAAAAAAATTGGGCTATCACCACTACCGGTGAGTACTCCCCTCTGTCCCCATGAGTGAGTGGAGATTTATTTTCTTTTTCGTCCGTTTCACATGAGTGGAGACTGTCCAAAATGATAAAGTTTTTACACTATTTCTTACACTTATTCTCTCTTCTATTTTATTTTTATACTCACAACACTAATCAAATTAATATTTCTCATTCTCTCTCCTATTATATTTTTTATACTCACAACACATGAGTAAAAGGCTTGTTTATTCATGGTGTGTGATAAGTGTTTCAAAATGTCTTACCAATCTTTTGGATAGCTTACAGTGTGGATTTTTTTTTATTTAGGGTGACGCGAAGCTAGAATATCAAGAGCATGTAGGCTCGCACGTGTAGAGAATTTGCTTTGCGACTGTTATTATGATAAAGTTTGAAGTTTCATTTCAAAATCAATTGGGTATGATAGGAATGACTCATAATCTCTATATAATGAATATACAAGACTTGTTTATTCCTGATATGAAATACTCCATTCGTCTCATTATAAAAGGAACAAAAGCTTCATTTTGATGTCTCATTACAAAAAGCACAAGCTCAAAAGGAAAGTTTTTAATACTTGTTTACTCATGAGACTCGCTTGCCATACTCGCATCGTTTATCCACTTATTATTTTCTACCTTTCTCTCTCTTACCTTACTTTTCATACTCACAACACTTACTATATTATATTATGTATTTTTTTAAAAAAAAATTGTGCAAAAACTCATTTTGTACATTTTATAATGAGACGAAGGGAGTAAATGTCTCATCACACGCAACAACTTAATTCTTTGAATTACGAAATAAATATTTTTTTCTTAATTTTCGTGTACGAACATTTATTTTTATATAATTTGAGAGTATAGCTCTGTTCTAAAAGACCCCGCCTAAGGGCGCCTAGGCCCCGCCTAGGCGCTAGGCCCCTCTCCAACGCCTAGTTCTAAGCCCCGCCTAGGTCTTGACTAATCCCGACTAATCCCGATTAGTCCCCGACTAGTCCCCGCCTAGGCGCTAGGCCCAGCTCCGCCGCCTAGCATCCGCCTAGCGCTTTTTAGAACCTTGGAGTATAGTATGGTTTAGTCATATTAATTGAGAGGAAGAATTTGAATGAAATACTCTCTCCGTTTCAGAGAAATATACACAATTTTACTTGACACAAGAATTAAGAAGAAAAAATATAAAAGGTGATGTGTTGTGAGTGTAGATGGTAGAACAAAAATGGGTAATTGTTGTTAGTATAACAAGTGTGTATCATTTCATTTTTGGGATTTTGCTGATTAATTTGAAATGATAAAAAAAAATATTTTTACATATTACTACGGTTGGTTACGGGGTGGAGGGAGTAAGGTGGAATTTGGTCAAGGGATTTTTGCCGGGAGTGTTGTGTCTGATCTATCTGATCTGATGTAAAAGAAAAGAAATCACTCTTTTATTTTGTCAGTTAGTACTCTCCTTTGATTTGCTTTGCTTTGATCAGCTCAGCCAGAGAGACTCCATAAAATAAAAGCTGCACAAATGAGTGCTTCCGTTGAAGGAAACTGTCCCAAGTTTTTCTATCACTAATTATTTTTGAAATGCAGAAATATATGATTTTTTTTAAAAAATATACTCCCTCTGTCCAGTTACATACTTTACACTTTCTATTTTGGGCGTCAAATTACATACTTCACACTTTGTCTCCTACATTATTTTAATACTCACAACACCATTATAATTTACTATTCCCTCCACTCATTCTCTCTCCTATTTTACTTTTACACTCACAACATTATATTATTATTTTTTTCCTTAATCCACGCGTGAACAGTAACTGTGAAGTATTATCTTGGACGGAGGGAGTAGCTTTTTAAAAATTTATATACCAAAATAACATTTTCAAAAACTTAAGTACCAAACTAGCACTTTTGACTTGAAATCCGGAATTGGTAATTCCGGATTATGAATTCCGGAATTGATTTTTTTTTTCCAAAATTGAATTTCCCAAAATAATATTTTCGTAAATAGGGGGCGATCGCGCCCTGAAATAGAGCGATCGCTCCTAGTGTACTCCGGCGTCACCAATTCCGGATTCTATTTTTATTTTTTTTTCCAAAAAAGTAAAAAAGCAAATTAATATATTCTGAAAAAAGGAGAGGGCGATCGCGCGTCTTATGGGGCGATCGCTCCTTAGTGGCGTATCTTCAAATCCGGAAATGCAAATTCCGGATTTGCTTTAATTTGAATCCGGTAATGCCATTTCCGGATTCAAATTTTGAATTAAACCACCTACCATTTTTCCGATTGAAACACAGGGAAGAAAGGAAAGAAGAAGGAGCAAGTGCAGTGAGATAGAGAAAGAAAGAATTAAGGAGAAGGAGAAGAGAAGAAGTTTAAAGAGTTGTGAGAGAAAGTGTTAGTTTGGTACTTAAGAATGGTTAGTTATATTTCTTTTTTTAATTTGTTTTGAGTTGTTAATTTTAGCTATATAAATTTTTCTAAGAATTTTTATTTGTGCATTTTTATATAATTTGTTGTTAAAACTATTGTGATTTATGTACTTAATTTTTGATTGTCAATGAATTAAACAATTGTAATTTATTTTTTGCCTAGTTAGAATTTTCTTAAGTTAAGTTTAAAATAAAGTGTTTGTTAAAATTACTTTGACAAACATGTTGCAATTTTTCTATTTAAATGTAGCAAAACTTTAAGTCCCATTTAAATTTAATTACTATTAAATTTTTGTATTTCAGATGAATCAACATGAACAACAACAATTTATTGATCCTGGGCCAATCGATCCACATGTATTGACTTCTCAGGATACACATAGATCTAAATATATTTGGGAGGGACAACAGTTAACCAATTTAAGACCTAGGCGTGGTCCAGTACTTCCAGCTAGAGTTGATTGGAGGATAGAAGATAAGCTTATAAATACAGGATTTTATGGAGTGTATTTATTAGGTCATTTACAATATGATTGGCATTTGATTGAGGCTTTGATTGAAAGATGGCGTCCAGAGACCCACACTTTTCACTTACCTGTAGGGGAGATGACCATCACCTTAGAGGATATTGGCATGTTGTATGGTCTTCCTGTAAACGGAATGGCGATGACTAGTTCAGAAACTAGTAGGAGTGCGGGGGCATGGGTTGAGATTGTTGAGGAGTTATTTGGGGTTGCACTCCTCAACCCGAGATATCAAAAAGAGGTGGAATGATATCAATGAGATGGGTTCTAGGACACTTCCCTCATTTTGAATGACTTCCCAATAATGCGTCCGAAAGCATATGATTGAGACATATACTCGAGCCTACATTTTCTTATTATTGGGGTCATACATTATGCCCGTCTCGTCTGATAACCTAGTGAAGTTGATGTACCTCGCACTTCTTAGGAAATAAATAATATTGGTCGATACGGTTGGGGTAGTGGAGCGTTGCCCTTCTTGTATAGGGAGATGTGTGTAGCATCTCGGCACGATTCGAAAGGGTGTGGTGGCTTCTTAACCATCAGATGGTATGTCAATTATAAATGATTACATTATGCTAGTGGACTTAATACATTTTTGTACGTAATGATAATTTTTTTTTATAGCTTTGGGACATGGGAGAGGTTGTTGTGTACACAACCTAGGAGACATACGAAATAACACTTCTTTGGATTACGGCAGTGGAGTTACGGGTATATTTCAATTACTTCATTTAGTAAATGATCTCGTTTTGTAATATATCGCTTTTTACTCATTATTTTTTATGTCAATGGTTTCATATGTAGGTGGAAGGGTCCATTGTCGTATACTTCTCATGGATCGCCATAACCTGCAAGGCTATCGAGACCGGTTGTCATATTTAGACAAGGATCGGGTTGTATGGCGGCCATACAACGGTGTGCCGATTCCGAATATCTCGCCTTCGGAGGCCAAGCTATATGGAGGGCGAAGGTGCCCTCATCCGCTTTGAGAGGGTTGAATGGCACTTTCCGGATCGCGTAATGCGACAATTTGGGATGGTTCAAGGTGTGCACGATGACTGCGACACCAGTTTGAACTTGCATCGGATTAGTCGGCAAGGTCGGTCAGGCGTTAACTGGATGCAAGAACATGGTCAGCACATAGCAAAGTGGAATGAACGGGAGTTTAATGTCGTTGATGAAGAGTTTGGTGAAGTGGATATGAGTTACCATCACCCCTATTTGACATGGTATAGGCGTATTACTCGATCGCTCATCCACAATTCGTCTAATGTGGAGGGACTAGGGTTCAGGCCACGTTCAACTGGTTATGAGGGTGTGGTAAGTTATATATTACATACAATGATTTTACAAAAAAATACCATTTTTCCGTATTAATTAATTTTAGTTCATTGTTTTGAGCAGTTTCAAAGTCTCCAAGCGGATATGTACATATACAGCCAGAATGCCACATCCTTGGAAGACCTGGCGAATTACACTCAACAATGTGTCAGTAACACACTGACACATATTAGGGAGCAGGAACGACTGCAAGCCTAAGCTCCCCCTCCAACGGTTGATCATACTGCTGAAGAGGAGCCACGGAGGGAGAATCGGGTTCGTATGCGTGGCGGATACCAGCTGCGGGATGAGCTTGAGATGCGGGATCAATACGGTGATATGCATCAGTTTGAGTTCAGTCAGACAGAGTTCACTCAGACAGGACCGGGTAATTCTTTTACCGAATTGATGAATCAGTTTGGTTTCACGCAACCGCCTCAGAGCTCCTTCCCTTCTTCTAGCAATTATACTCGGACGCCCGAGCAGCATTCGGGATTCGGGATTTAGGCCTAGTTTCCATTTGCCTCGTGTGCGGTTTTCGGAAAGTCCCAGATGGATCATCCTCATCATCTCATCTCAACAATCTAGATCAGGTGGTCGTCGTATGCCGAGGAGAGGGAGTAGGATTCGCAATCCTCCTGATGAATTTACCCCGTCTAATTATCTTTGACGGGTATCCTACGTGACCGGGATGTGGTCAATTTTCTATAATACTTATTCTTTTTATTATTGTTAAGTTTTGTACTCTATATTTATTTTTTAATAAAGATTACAATTTGAAAACTAACTGAAATTTCTGAAAACTTAACTGGAAAACGTTAAAAACTGACTGAAATTCTGAGAAACTAACTGAAAACGTTAAAAACCTGATGAAAATTCTAAAAAAAACTAACAAAAAATGTTAAATAACTGATTGGAATTTGAGAAAAGAGGGATGGACAAGAGAGCGATCGCTCCCTCATATAGGGCGATCGCTCCAAAATTCCAGTAACTTCGCGTGAACGCGCGAATGGAAGAGGGCGATCGCCCCCAATGTAATCCGGAAGTAATAATTCCGGATTCTTTAAATAAAAAAAAGTATAATATAAATAAAAAATATTATTAAATTACAAATTTAAATAAGTCCAAATAGGGTGTGCGATCACCCCAATATACGAGCGATCGCCCTCTTTTTACAGAGAAAAGGGGCGATCGCTCCCTTGACCCCGTGCGATCGCTCCCTAAGCAAATTTCCCAAGAACGCTGGTATATCCAAACAACCTCCCCCTCTCCCAATCAAATACCCTACCAGTCGCCCCCTTCTCTCTCTCTCTCTCTCAAATCTCAAATTTCAAATTTCAACCCCCAAATTCAATTTTCTTCAACCCAAAATCAATCAATCATCCATTTTGAAGCAAAAATTCAAGGTTTGAGGTGCATTTTGAAGATTGTCAAACATTTGTTTTTGAAGAAAAAGATTTCGGCAAATTTCCGGTGACTTTCCGGCGACATTCCGGCCAATTCCAAAGTAAGCTTTCAATCTATATCTTCGGGTTTTGATTTACAATGCCTCCTAAAAAAGCACGAACCACTACCACCAACACTACAACCCCTCCCGGTCCCCCATTTGATGCTTCTAAATTTGTTGGGATTGAAGCTCAAAAATTCTTTGAGTTATATGAAACCAAGCCATTCAACCCGGAGAGGAAATTTGATTTTAATGGCTTGTATTTAGATGAATTTGTTACCCTATACAATTGGGGAAAGTTGGGAAGTAAGCCCCTAAACTATGGAGCTTCACTTTTAGTAAAAGAATTTTATGCTAATGTTTTTGAACGGGAGAATACGGGACAGTCATTTGTGCGGGGACTGGTGGTAAAATATGATAGGGATGCGATTAATCAACATTACGGGTTAGCCTCCAACATTGAGGAGGATGGGTGTGAGTATACCAAAGAGATGAAGAGGATAGGAAAAAAAGTTAGGGAAAATTTGCATTTGCTAGCTCCGACTTTCGGGGTAATTGACCCTAGGGATGTGAAGAAGGGTGTAGTTGTAAAGGCTCGAGACATGGATAATTGGATGAATTATATTCATAGATTTATTTGTGAGAGGATCCTCCCCTCCTCTCATTTTAATGAGGTGAATTGGAGACGTGCATTTCTGATGCACATGATAGTTCAACGAAAAATAATTGATTTTGGAAAAATAATCGGTAATGAGATATGGAAGACGGCTAAGGGTATGGCCAATACCAACTATAATTTTCCATTGTTGATCACATCCCTGATAACAAAATCGGGATTTAACCTCAGGTTAGTTAACAAGGACATTAGAGGAGGTCCAAAGATTAACTTATTCACCCTCACCACTAAATGTCAGAATGAAAAGAGGGGTGAGGGGTCATCTAGGAGACCTCATGCTGGAGATGATGATGATGATGATGATGATGATGATGAGGAGGAGGAGGAGGAGGAGGAGGAGGAGGAGGAGGAGGATGAGTGGCGAGCAGACCCGGCCGAGGCTGCTTATTATCTGTCAGAGCAGATTGGAAAAATAATATAACGATGATCTTAGGCAATATGGACATCGATCACGCATTTGGGGAATCAAGTCCCGCTGCTCTCACTAAAGGAAATACCGTTATAGAACGGAAAAATGTTGAGCAATGGGAACGGTCCAACCGCGTGAGTCTAATGATCATGGAAATTGCAGTTTCAGAGACATTTTTGGACAATGTCTCTGAAATCGCAAATGCTGAGTTTTTTCTTGAATTCTTGTGAAAACTTGTTTCCATTCGGTACAAGGGTGACGAAAATCTTCGGGAGTACATTATCGAATTATTTCATCTTTCGATCAAACTAAAAGCACTTAAGTTAGAGATTTCGGAAGATTTGCTCGTGCACTTAGTTTTGATCTATCTTCCTCCTCAATTTGGTCCTTTTGAAGTGACCTATAAATGTCAAAAGAAAAAGTGGAATATTAATGAATTACTTTCACATATGACATTAGAGGAAGATAGGATGAAATATCTCAAATTAAAAGTACTCACTCAAAGATTTACTTCTTCTCGTGGGATTAAGAGAAGAGGGAAGGAAATTGCGGTTGCAAGTAAGAAGCATAAGAGATCATTTAAAGATCATATAGTCAAGAAATGCTTCTTTTGCAAGGACCTTACTCGCATGAAGAACGACTACCATAAGTATCGCAAATGGCGAATTCAGGATGGTATGTCATTTGGTCTTGTTTGTACTAAGGCAAATTTGGTTTCAATTCCTTAATATACATAGTGGTTGTATTTGGTGCAACAACTCACATTAGTTCATGTATGCAGGGTTGCCTGAATTTCCGAATTCCCAGTGAAGATGAGAAATACATCTATATGGAAGCTGGAAATCCGGTTGAAGTTATAGGCATAGGGACTTTTAGATTATTGATAAGTACTGGCTATTATTTTGTATTAAATAATACATTCATTGTACCATCCTTTTGATGGAATTTAATATCTATCACAATTTTGACAAGGAAGGTTACTCTTGTTCTTTTGGGAATAATAAATGTGATCTTTATTTTAAATTCCAAAATTTATCGGTACTAGTACTTTGTCATATATCGATATTCTTAATTTACTTGACAAAATCAAGAAAATGAATGAGTCCCATAATGATGAAACCAAAACTAAAACTAAGCAAAATTTATCAAGTGAAAATTCTTGTATTCTATGGCATAGGCGTTTGGGTCATATCTTCAAAGGGAGAATTGATAAAGCTTATGTCGGAGGGAATCCTAAAAACAACTTGATACTCCGGATAAAACTTTTGCGTTAAGTGTTTTAAAGAATAAATTTACAAACATTAAAGGAAATAGAATTTTTGAGAGTATCAAACGTCTTGGAACTAATTCATATGGACATTTGTGGACCATTCATTAACCCTTCATGGAATGGTCAACAATATTTCATTACGTTCATGGATGATTACTCTCATTGTGGATACATTATTTTCTTCATGTAAAGTTTCAATCATTGGACGTTTTCAAGTCTTTTAAGGCATAAGAAAGACTATTAAGAACGTTAAATCCGATCATGGTAGTGAAAACTACGGACGGTATAACGTATTAGGTAAATAACGTCCAAGTCCTTTATACTCGCTATTTTGAAGAGTGTAGAATTGTCCCTCACTACACCATGCCGGGTAAACCTAGCATAGTATATTGGAGAGACATAATAGAATCCTTAAGGATATGGTAAGAAATATGTTTTCTTGTACTTTTTTTTACCTCACTCATTATGGGCGAAGCATTAAAAACCGCAGATTATATTCTCAATAGAGCACCTTCAAAAGCTACCGACAAAACCCCTTATGAGTTATGGACGAATAAGAAACCGTCCTTAAATCATCTTCATGTATGGGGGTGTCCAGCAGAAGCTAGACCTTATAGGCCTAATGAGGGCAAAGCTGGACCTTATCTTTTGTTAGTAGCTATTTTGTAGGGTATGTCGAGAGATCTAGGGGATATAAATTTTATGACCCGAAAACTAGAACATTTTTCGAGACTGGCAATGTTAGGTTCCTTGAGAATGTTGAATTTAGTGGGAGAAATAGTAATTATTTTGAATTTGAAGAGTTAGAGGAACCACTCTATGTTCCTCAAACTTTAGTTCCTGTTGGAAATCAAGTAATTGTACCTGAAATTCAACAAAGAACATACAATTCAAAATAATATAGAGACTCCCGTAAATAACGGACAACATGAAAATGTTGGACATGAGGAAATTCAACAACCTCAAAATGAGGATGAACCGGTGCCCTTAAGGAGATCTACTAGAGAAAGAAGAAGTGTTATTCCGGATATTTATGATATGTATCTTGCGGAGAATGAGGACACCTTAGGTTTAGTGGGAGATGATCTAATCACCTTCCATGAAACCATTAATAGTCCTAATTCTCATAAGTGGACCAATGCCATTAATGAGGAGTTAAAATCAATAAAAGACAATGACATTTGGAATCTTGTCCCATTACCTGAAGGTGTAAAACCTATTGGTTATAAATTGATATTTAAAACCAAAAGAGATTAGCAAGGTAATATGGAAAGATATAAGACACGTCTTGTTACTAAATGATTTACTCAAAAGGAAGGCATTGATTATAAAGAAATATTTTTTTCGGAATCTTCTAAAACCTCTTTTATGATCATTATGGTATTAGTGGCACATTATGATCTTGAGCTTCATCAAATGGATGTTAAGACAGCCTTTCTCAATGGCAACATTGAGGAAACTATTTATATGAAGAAACCATAAATGGTGACTAACTCGGATCAAACTAGTCAACTGGTTTGTAAACTTAAGAAATCCATTTATGGGCTTAAGTAAGCATCTCGTCAATGGTACTTAAAATTTAACCAAGTTATTCTTTCATTTGGCTTTGAAATGAATCTTGGTAAAAATTGTGTGTACCATAAGTTCAGTGGGAGTAGATTTATTATTTTGGTCTTATATGTGGATGATATTTTTCTTGCTAGTAATGATAAGGACCTTCTAAAAGAAACTAAGAAATTTCTCAAACAAATTTGAGATGAAAGATCTTGGTAAGGCATCTTTTGTATTGGGAATCCAAATTCATCGTGATCATTCACGAGGTATTTTGGGATTATCACAAAAGAGCTATATAGAGAAGGTATTACAAAGGTTTAGAATGGAAAATTGTAAATCACTTGACACCCCTATCTCTAAGGGAGATAAATTAAGTCTAAAGCAATGTCCTAAAATTAATTTTGAATTCAAGTATATGGAAAATATCCCTTATGCACCGGCAGTAGGAAGCTTAATGTATGCGCAAGTCTGTACTCGTACAGACCTTGTATTAATTATTGGGATGCTTGGTCAATACCAAAGCAATTCGGAAAGAAGAACATTAAGTCGCATCCAAAAGAATGATGAAGTACCTATAAAACATTAAACTACATGCTTATGTATATAAAATCGGATCATTTTGAGATCATTAAGTATTCCGATTATATTTTAGTGGATGCAAAGATGTCGAAAGACATCATATGGTTATGTCTCTTATTGAAGAGAAATAAGTATAAAATGAACAAATAGATATACAACTTATAGGATCAAACTCCATGTTATTGGATCCATTTTGTAAAGCGTAATCTCTTTGATATTTCACGAGCATACTGCTCATATGGGTGAAACGACTTTTGATAATGCTTAAATCAGTGGGAGTTTGTGTTGTTTTCTATTTCTTTGTGTTGTTTTTATTTATATTGATCTCATTTGGTTAAGTAGGACTAGTTGGAGAATATATATATGCGTTCTTCATATATATTCATTAATATTCCATGCTACATATCTATACTTAATCTATGTCATTTAGTTGGATATATATATGTGATTAATGTGGGTTTAGTTGCGAATCAATTACAACGATCGCCCTTTAGTCCCTATACTTATAAGACTAATGGACGGGATTGTGTTGGATGACAATAAACGTGCACATAAGGGTTGTCATTCATGTTATAAATGATTAAGGAATTTATTTAGTAAAAGATACATATTAATATTAATCCAAGTGGGAGATTGTTAGAACATGGATTAATAATATGTGTTATTTAATTCCATATGTTATAATCATTTAATAATGTTAAAGTATAGACCAAATATGTAGAATTCCATTAGGTGTAAGTACCATTAAATGATGGGCATAATGGTAACTTCTCACCGCCTTCTTTATGAAAGGGTGTAGTCCCTAAATGAAGTGCCCCTTCTCTTATTATATAAAGGTTATCCATCAGCCATTAGAGACACTAGTGACATATACAATTCAGTCATAAGAATTCTCTTCATTCATCAAGAAGATTATAGTGTGGGCACTATCATTTAGAAGATCTACTCTTCCCTACTTTCTCATTTATTCAAGAACAAGATCAAGAACACAATCATGGATTCTTCAGGTACACGCTTTCGTCTTCATCTTCCTCTCATTCTTAATCTAGTTGTGAGTCGGTTCATGGTTAATGGATCATTTTGTCCCCTTCTCTTATTATATAAAGGCTATCCATCAGCCATTAGAGACACTAGTGACATATACAATTCAGTCATAAGAATTCTCTTCATTCATCAAGAAGATTATAGTGTGGGCACTATCATTTAGAAGATCTACTCTTCCCTACTTTCTCATTTATTCAAGAGCAAGATCAAGAACACAATCATGGATTCTTCGGGTACACGCTTTCGTCTTCATCTTCCTCTCATTCTTAATCTAGTTGTGAGTCGGTTCATGGTTAATGGATCATTTTGTTCCAACAGTCACAACATGATCATCGGCAGGAGGAGCAGACTCGGTTGCTCCAGAATATCCTAGGACGGATGCCACCACCACCGGGAGATGGGTCGGGCTATGGTGGACAGTATTGAAGATTACCGCTTTTTGTTGAATTTTAAAACTCTTTGTTAATTTCAGCTTTGGTTTAATTTGATGAGGGGATCCTCATAAACAATATTTCATATTTGGTTTGTATTTTAATTCGTCATGCCTTTGTTGGCATGCAAACTTGGTTTTATGTTGGGGTGTGTCCCAAAGACATCTTTATTTTTGGTTTGTAACAAACTCGTTGTTAATTTCATCTTTGGTTTGACTCGCTAAATCTATTTTATTTCTTCCCTTCTTGTAGTGTGCCTGGTGGTATGGCTGATGTTTGTTTTCAAGAAACATTGTTTATTTTAAGCAAACATTGTGTTATGTTAAAAATTTATTTTTTGGATCGCTGCAATCACAGAAACTATACCAAGTGTTGAAATTATTTATCCTAAAATAAATGTCCAGCTTTTGATCAAAATGTATTAGACATTTTGATAATACACTGTATATGTGCAATCACTGTAATTATAATATTTTTCATTTTATACAATAACAGGTTCAACAAAAAAGTCAAAAATGGGACAAACATTTTGGGACGGAGGGAGTATAACAAGATTGGCTCAGTTTTGATATGGGAGCGGTCGCCCCTCTTAATGGAGCGATCGCTCCTAAATTCCAGTAACTTCGCATGAACGCGCTAATGGAAGAGGGCGATCGCCCCATCTGTCTTGATTTACCTTTTTAACATATTGTACTCCCTCCCCTCCGTCTCAAAATGTTTGTCCCATTTGACTTTTTTGTTGAACTTTAACCACTAATATATGACAATTTTGGGATGGAGGGAGTAATAACTTTTCATACATTTTATTATTTTATTAAAAAATATTGTAATAACTTTTCTTAAATTTTGTAATGCTTTAATTAAACGATACAACGAGAAACTCTTAAGATTATTTATTAAGAGTTAATAAAATAATTTCCGAAATAAATTGGCTTTTTAGTACAAGCGGATTACTAAATATACGTTCAAATCCGGCACTGCCAATGTCGATCTTATCTTCACTGACAAATCCGGCACTGCCAATGCCAGATTTATCTTAACTTTCAAATCCGGCACTGCTAATGCCGGATTTATCAAATCTGAATTCCCCTTTAAAAGGAAGGAGTGGTTTCATTACAACCTGCTTCATACAAAACTCAAATATGGATCGCAGACTCAAACACCATTCTAATCCCCGTCCTCATTTTGAAGGCCAAACATCTAACCCTCAACCCTCTCACCTCTCTCAAATAAATCTGTCTCAACCCTCTTCAGAGCGTCTGATTCCTGGTCCAGCTGGTGACATGCAGTTGGCTATGCGCCAGAGAAACCTCGATCGTCAGAGGGGGGGGATCCTCTCAGGAACCTCTAATTCCGACCCAAGAGTATGTGAGGAGAGCGATTGAAGATCCCAAGGAGGATAAAGATTTCGAACGCAGTCCTTGGCTCTCCGCACTTGAACTGCTCAATGGCGATGGTATGATTCCTGCTACCCCTTTGAATACTGTCAAGGGCGGATTTCCTAATGGATTTGATAGGATTAATGTTGCCGTTGGTGTTGTCAAAACCATCACACGAAATGAATTTGGTGACGCTATGGTGACTTTGAAGGTTAGCATATGAGTTTTGTATGTTTTCTAGCATGATTAGTATGTGTCTTATCTTACTAATTAAGGTAAAATTGATAGGATCCTACGGGAACAATAGGTGCTTCAATTCATCATAAGGTGTTTTACTGAGAGTGAGTTCGGAAATGACATAGTTGTTGGTTCTCGTTTCGATACTTCATCGTGTATGATGTATTAAAAATGCAACAAACTGGAACCTATTATTAATATTGCCATCTAATCATGTTGTTTTGTAATTTTTAGGTTGTTGTTTTCTCCCCCTCACGTAAATCACATTATCTCAACATCACACTCCCCAATGTATTCAAGGTAAAATTGTTAGGTACAGACTGTGAGTGGGTGATTGTTCAACAAATGACATTAGTTTATTTGTGTTGCAGGTATTCCATAAGGATTTCATCCCATCTGATTTTCCATGAAGGGGTTTTTCATGTAAAAGTTGTTGAACTGTTGAACTTGTATTTCTATCCTATGTGATCGGGATGTGATCACTAATTTGAACTCTTTATTTTAATGTTTGATTAATGTATGTGTTGTTGAACTGTTGAACTTGTATTTCTATCCTATGTGATCGGGATGTGATCACTAATTTTAACTATTTATTTTAATGTTATTTCAGTTTTTATTCATATTTTATTTGCTATAAAATGGAGCGGTTGACCCATTTGGTCGTTTTAAGTTCCGCAACTACAAATATATTTGATGTCATACTCCACCAAGAGTTAAATATATTACAAGTTCAATATATTACAAGTTCAAATAAAACAATATTACAAGTTCAAATAAAACAACAATACTTAAAAGTTCAAAGTATGTAATTTAAGAAGTAATAATAAAAATAACAATTAACTCTTACTGTCTAAGAGTTGGACATCTCCTTCGCGTGTGACCTTCTAACTTGCAAATCCCACAACGATTCTTTTTTTTTTGCAACTTGCCAATCCATAGAGTTTCTTAGTCGCCTTGACCTGGGTCTCCCTTGCTTCTTGTCACGTCGATGCTCCGGGTTAGGGTAAAAACGTGGGACAATATGATCTACATTCCAATAGGCCTCGTCATGGATTGGATGAAAAGAGCAACTCCACGTCTTGTAGTACGAGGCAAGGCTGTAAAAAGGATGAATATAATACCATCGACACTTTGCGATTTGAAACACGCAAGCACATGCGAACAAGGGTAATGATATTGCATCCATTTGCCACAAGTGCATGTTCGATCACGCAATCTCACAACTTGAATGTGTCCACCTTTGTCACCACGTACCCTGGTCTTCACACTATAAACACCCACAGACGTAGTGTTAAACCTTGTGACGTGATGAAACCCAGCCTTATCCAAGTTGTATCGGTATCTTCGATCGATTCTCTCACCGAATTGTAGCGTGGCATTTGGTGGTGGGATGCCATTAGGATCTCCCCTAAAGCACTAATTGCTTTAGTGAGTCTATCTTGAATGTATGCCACACACCTATAGAATGAGGTCTCAACAACTGCTGAAATTGGCAGTCCCCGAGCTCCTTTCATAACGCCATTAAAAACTTCCGACAAATTAGTAGTCTTAATGCCGTACCTATATCCACCATCGTGAGCCATTGTCCACTTTCTAGCATCCAAGTTCTCAAACCATTTAGTAGCCTCAGGGTTGATGATATTAATTTGCCTCAGATAACATTTAAGCTTTCTATCTTGGGTGGTGCTAACAAAGACGCCAAAAAGATCTTTCAATCCAACGCCCTTGTGAGCTTTAAGAAAATTAGCTCGCAAGTGCAACATGCACCATCTGTGGATAACATTTTGTGGCCAGCTGGCAATGTCTCCAACCATGGAAAGGATGCCATTATGCCGATCAGATATCAAGCAAACTTCACGACCCTTAACAATATATTTGCAAAGAAGATGCAGAAACCAACACCGCTTCGATAGTCCTCTTTTTCAACAATAGCGAATGCGAGAGGAAGTAGACTATCATTTGCGTCGACACCCATGGCAAGAAGAATAACCCCTCTATATCTTCCATGCACGAATGTGCCATCAACAGAAATAACAGGAAGACAATGAGAGAATGCTTCCACACAAGTGCCAAATGCCCGTAACACACGATCAAACATACCTAAAGCACGGGGAGGAGGAGGATCAGAATGCTCCACAATGGTTCCAGGGTTCCACTTTTGGATGGCAGCTAACAAACGTGGCAGTCTTATGTAAGATTCTTCCCAGTCTCCATATGCCTCTGCAATAGCTTTTTGTTTGACACACCATGCCTTTCTATATGAAACTTCCTTCCCATAGGCTTTTTTTATTTCCGCCTTCACTAGTACAATCTTCAACTCGGGATCAGCCTTAACCAGTTCCAAAACTTCCTGCCCTATGAACTTAGCATCCATGTTTCGATGATTTTGGCTAATTTCAGTTGCCAAGCAAGAATGAAGACCCTTGTATTTGGTCTGTTGTAGGCAGATGAGGTAGGTTGGCAAACCTTTGACACTGGTCGCATTGCTGAACAAAGTCATGAGTGTCAGCTCTCATGTGTGGCCAGTAATAACCCAATGTAATCAGTTTGTCGGCCAAAGTTCTGGCCCCCGGGTGTCCACCACAGACCCCACTATGCACCTCGTGCATTAGTTGAGTGATCTCTTGGGGGTGGATGCATTTCAACAATGGCTTAGTGTATGGCCTCCTGAATAGCATGTCTCCTTGAATAACATATCTCGGAGCATTCTTTTTGATGGCTCGAGCTGTCTTCTCGTCCTCAGGGAGCTCGCCTGTTTCCAAGTATGCCTTCATTTCTTCGATCCAACACTTGTCATAAACCCAGTTTCTCAAGGTGTCTTCCACGCATTGAATTTGAACCCTTTCATATGCTGGATTCTCGAGGTAGGAGATAGGCTCCTCATGTGGCTCGTCTGTAGTAGCGAGCTTCGAGAGTAGGTCGGCCAATTCGTTGTCTTCTCGACCAATCCTCTGAATTTCCCAAAACTTTAAGTCCTTTTATCAATTCCTTTACCAGGTCGCAGTACTTGAACAAAGTAAAATTCAGCACCTCGTACTCCCCTCGGACTTGGTTGACTATCAGCTGGGAATCACAATATGCTATGATTTTGGTCGCCCCAAAGCATTTGACATTTTCGATGGCTGTAACCAAAGCTTCGTATTCTGCCTGGTTATTGGAGGCCTCAAACTTAAACCTCAATGATTCCTCATAGACCGTCCGAGATTCTGGCTCGATCAATACTATCCCAGCTCCACTAACATTCTTCGTTGCTTACCCGTCTGAGTACACCTTCCAGCAGTCGTCGGGTAGACAAGTGACGGGCTGGGACTCGTGCTCCTTTCCCTTAGTTTTCTCCTTCTGAACTCGCACCTCGCTATCTTCCTTGGTGAACGTCAGCTCGACCAAGAAATCTGCTAAGGCTTGAGCCTTCAACGCCTTTCGAGGTCGATACTCGATGTCGAATTCTATGAGAGCAATTGCCCAATTGAGTAAACGACCTGAACTCTCCGGCTTGTGTAGAATCTTTCTCAAGGGTGCATTTGTGAGCACAACAATGGGATGAGCTAAAAAGTAAGCTCGCAGCTTCCTCGAGGCTACGACTAAGGCATATGCAACCTTCTCCGCGTTGTAATATCTGCCTTCAACATCTGATAGAGCCTTGCTAACATAATACACGAGCTTTTGAAGCCCTTCCTCTTCTCGAACCAACACAACTACCACTGATTGATCACTTACGGAAAGATATACGAACAATGTCTCACCAATAGTCGGGCTACTCAGTAGAGGTGGAGTAGCGAGATACTCCTTGAGCTGTTAGAACGATGAATGACATTCGGTCGTCCATTCAAAATTTTTCGTCCCCCTCAGAGATTTGAAGAAGGGGAGAGACCTTTCTGCCGACTTGGATATAAAGCGACCTAGGGCTGCCACCCTGCCATTAAGTCGCTGCATCTCTTTTATATTTGTTGGCTGCTGCATGTCGATCAGAGCCTTTATCTTTTCTGGATTGGCTTCAATACCTCGCTGGGACACCATAAAGCCAAGAAACTTTCCCGCTGCCACTTCAAAAACACATTTGCTCGGGTTGAGCTTTATGTCGTTTGCTCGTAAATTGGCAAACGTTTCCTTTAGGTCGACCACGTGACGTCCGACCTTTGTTTTGATGACCATATCGTCGACGTAGGCCTCCATGTTTCGGCCAATTTGTGAAGCAAAGACCTTATTGACCATACGTTGATAGGTTGCTCCTGCATTCTTTAACCCGAACGGCATCATGTTGTAGCAATAAATACCCCTAGCAGCTTGAAAAGCCGTCTTGACAATATCATCTTCGTGCATCTTGATCTGATGATAACGTGAATAGGCATCGAGAAAGCTGAGTGTGGAATGTCCAGCAATAGAATCAACAAGCTTGTCAATCCTAGGTAGAGGATAGCTGTCTTTTGGGCAAGCAAGGTTAAGATTGGTGAAGTCGACACACATTCTCCACTTGCCGTTGGATTTCTTCACCATGACCACATTAGCTAGCCAGGTGGTGTGAGTAGCTTCCTTTATGATACCTGCACTTAAGAGTTTTTGTACCTCGAGTTTGATTGCTTCCTCCTTGTCACGAGCAAAGCTTCTCAGTTTCTGAGGTTTGGGTTTTATGGTCGGGTTGACCTCCAGCCTGTGAACAACGACCTCTTCCTTTATCCCCTTCATATCCTCTACTCACCAAGAAAATACGTCATTGCTTTCCTTTAGTAGCTCGATGATCTCTGCTCTTTCCTCGGTTGATAATTGCTTTCCAATTTGAATCTTTTGCTCAGGATAAGAGGGATTTGTGATCACTGCTTCCAGTTCGTCTACAGCCTCTAGCTCTGGACCATCTCTGAATTGTAGGGTCTCGATAATGATCTCTCGAACCCTCTATCTTTCCTCGGCCCCCAAGTGTGGAGCTTCTTCACTGATCATATCATCCAACTCAGCAGCGATCTCGCTGGTGGTGGCCCTCGAGTTATTGTCGACTTGGAGGCATAGCTCGCCTATGAAGACTTGGTCGACCATAACTGTATCTGGATCGACCATGGTGACTTCAGAATGACGTGTCGACTCAGGCATGACCTCGTCATGTGAGCGATAGGTTAACTCTTCCACGCTGGTGATTGTAGATAGTCTAGAAGTTGTGGTGACTGATTTGACATCTTCAAATACCCCTCAGCAGTTTCAATCTCTAGTTCCCTCTTCTTCCTAGTTCATAGGACATGGTCAAGATATTCTCGAGCTGTGCTTCGTACACAGCCGACTCCAGCTAGCGTCGGGAACTTAACTCGCTGATGGGGGATCGAGGCCACCATTCCAAGTGCGACCTGACCAGGGATACCAAGAATTGCAGCATAATCACTATTCACATCAATGACAATCAATTTTACCTTGGAGACGACCCTATAAGGATGTTGGCCTATGTCGACATCCAACTCAATCTGTCCTTTGGCATCGACCCGGTGGTTGGTGAAGCCTTCTAATCTGCCATCATATCGCTCGAGCTGCTCATTTGAGAGTCCCATCTCCTGGAATGTCTTGTAAAACAAAATATCCTTGCAGGCCCCCATGTCTATCAAGAGTCTGCTCGTCGTACACCCATTTATCAATCCTGGGATAACGAGAACCTGCTCTCTAGCTGTTACATTGGTTGCCAGCTCGTCTGGATAGAAACTAATCATCTCGTCTCTGATATAGATTCTAGGGGGTACATGGGGCGCCTTGCTGAGCTGGAATATCTTGTGTTTGATGGAAGTGTTACTAGCTTGCTCCGTAATGACGCCCAAATTCAATCTAGGCTGCCTCGGCTCTTGATGTCCACCAACAGCTCGCTCACCACCACCTGCTTGAGGTCTTTTCACATACGCGTCTAACCTTCCTTGGTCGACCCACCTCTGAATGATTCGTTTCAGGCTCATACAATCCTCTGTTGTGTGGCCCGTATCCTTGTGGTACTCGCAGTATTTGTTGTTATCCCTTCTGAACTTATTTGCTGGGTTCATAGGGGCAGGTGGGCCCAACTCGACTGTATTCATTATCTCAGTTCGACTCACTGTTAAGGGAGTGAAAGCTTCGGGAACTTTCTCAGTCGCCCTAGTCCTATTCTTGCCATTCTTGTTGTTCCCCCCATTCTTGGCTGAGTCCTTCTTATCAGTATCAGCGACCTCAGCCTTGGGGCCTTTCCCATTTTTCTTATCTTTTCTTTCTTCTGCCAATGCCACATTGTAGGCCTTTTCGAACAACTCTTGTCGAGTAGTCACAGTTCGGACTGTCAGCTCGTAGTCCATATCTGCAGAAGCAATTCCATTCCTGAAACAATTGATCACCTCTCTATCTGTGAGGTCCTCCTCGATCTTATCGACCATCTCCTTGAATTTGGTATAGTAGCTTATCGAGCTTTCGTTCTTTCCCTGTACTAGATTATTCAAGTCGGTGACTGTCGTCTTCCGAGCTCCAGCAGTCGAGAAGCGATCCAAAAACTTCTTTCTCATATAAGTCCAAGTCGAGATACAACCTGGTGCCAAGCCATTGAACCAAGCGAGGGCTGCCCCGGTGAGAGTGCTAGTAAGTGCTTTACACATCATGTCGTCCTCATTGGAGACAAAGCACATCGTAGCCTCTAGATGCTGTATATGACTTTTGGCATTGGTTGCACCCGAATATTTTTCCAGGACGGGTAGTCTGAAGCCGGGAGGAGGTCGACGGTCGAGCAGCTCCTTGGACAAAGGACGAAGAGCAAAATCATTTCGTTCGCCCTTTCCGGCATCCTCTTTCTTATCAGCCTCCCACTGTTCAAACTTTTACTTCCACAATAGCCATTCCCTGGCATCTGGTCTGTCGTCCCTAGCTTGGGGGATATCGTTGGATCTTTGCCTTTCACTCCTAGGGGGAGTTATCTGTCTGCTCCTTCTATCCCTATGAGAGGGCGACCTCACTGACTGAACTGGCGACCTGCGTCTTTCCTCTCTAACTGGCGACCTGCGCCTGTCATCTCTGACTGGCAACCTGCACCTATCATCTCTAACCGGCGACGACCTGCGCCTATTTTCTCCAACCGGCGACCTGCGCCTATCTCCTCTGTGGGACTGCGACCTTTGCGTCCTGACAGGCGATCCACGCAAGCTTCGACTGGCTTCTAGCTGTCGTCTTAGATCTGACTGGGCTTCCTGCTCTCTATTCCTGTTGAGGCTGGCCCTCAGGTCGTCACTCGGAACATGAATAGGGGATTGAGCCCGCTGCACTATCCGGCGCTCGACATTCTGTCCCTCGGTCTCATTCTGCCTAGTACTTCTCACGGGCTGCCTGTTAGAAACCAGGGAGGGGGCTACCCTTTCTGACCTTTTGTCGGCCTACTCTGCCTCCTCCATTGCTATTAACTCTGCTAGAATTTGAGCTCGCTCTAGCAGCATCTCCTTTCTGCTTAGGGGATTGGTTGAGGGACCTGCCCTGTCCCCTGCAGTCATTCGCCCCATTTGACGCTTTGGAGGAGGCGACGCTCCCTGCCCGTCCATAGGCCGCTTGTCTCTTCTTCCATCAGGCAAGCCTCTGCCGTCAGCAACGCTATTAGATCGAGTCGCTCTTTGGTGATGACGAGGTGGAGGGGGAGGAGGCAGATCAACGTTGCAGTCTCCAGCATTGGCGTTAGTATTTTCTTCATTACGTTCGTCCGAGGCATCAGAAACATGTCCGTCTGCTGTCACCATGGTTGTGGGTTGAAAGAAAAACTTTCGAAGTCAAGAATGCACGATTCCCGGCAATTGAACCAAACTGATGTTGCAGGAAATGTGCTTATCAATCTTCGTCCACGTGGCAGGACCAATCACTTGACTCCTTGACCTGAAATCAGAACCCACGACTAGCCGGAATGGTCTCCGTCTTAGACCCTTGGGCGTCAGAGTAAGTATGATATTTCGGAGAGCAAATAATGTATTGAACAAAGAGATTCAAATGACAAAATTGCGGTTACCTCAAAACCGTTGTAGTGGTTATGTATTTATAGCTGCTTGATGTGTGCGGTATATTTGGTAGGACTGTATGAATCCCGTAATTTGAGGGACAGTTACGTGTCCGGAGAACGTGTCCTTGAATGACTCCTGATTTCTAGGGAACCAGTTATGGAAAGTGTGGTGCGTACGTCTTACTTTATTAGGTCGACGCTTATTTGGTAGGTCAAGGTCGCTTGTTCGCCCAGTCGACTGACCGACGGGCAGAGCCGGACCATACCCGAAATAGAACTCGAATCGTAGAGTCGGACCAAGCTAGGTCGGAACCTCGTAGGTCGGACAATGAGATCAGGTCGACTGATCCTGTCAATGGGCCTTGGGCCTAGTAATCGTTGGGCCAAGCCCACTGAGAGTGTGGTGGCAAAAGTAGATAAACAATTGGGCTTTACTCGCTGGGCCTAATTCATCACTTTTGGTATGTTCAAAATATTTATTTTTTATTACTCCAACTTACCTAAAATACTTATCATTTTATTTTTTTAAAATGTACCAATATTAGGCTCTATTTAAGATTAAAATTTTTTATAAATTTTGATATATTTTTTATTTTTTTACTTTATATAAAATATATTAATTTTAAAAATATATTTATATAAACACAAAATTAAAACAATTTGGTAAAAAAAAAAAAGTTGACCCAATCGGGTCAATTTTCAGGTCGGCCAGTTACCAAGGTCATGCATTTTGGTGAATTTTTTTATTTTTTTTGTTGGGTCACGAGGACCAATGAGAATGGTCTTTAGCTCCCAAAGCTGGTTTCGCTGCTTTGAAACGGGTCGGGCACCAATTCCGTTAACATATAACACCGGCAAAACACGTGTACGCTCCCCAGTCCCCACTGTCCGTCTTTTCTTTCCATCTCCGCACATGCCGATCGTCTCAGTCTGCTACGCATTTCATCAAACAAAAACCTTGCATTACAGTCCTCAACACCATCATTGCATATGCAATAACCGCATCCGACGACGGAGTTGGCCGGATATCGAGATCGACGTCGCGCGCCGCCGACGGTGAGTTCAAGAGACGATAGTAACATTGAAGATGGGCTGCAGAAGCCCTTGCTTCACACCGGTAGCTGGTACCGTATGTGTGAGGACCCCAACCCGGAACCTACACGTGTTCCAAGCTGGAGCGTCCTCAAACTAACCCAAATTTCATTAAACTTTTAAAACTTTGATTTAACTTTCAAACATAAACACAATTAACATATCCATTTTAAAATAACTCTACACCTTTCTACGATGGAGAAATAGTTGACTAACTTAGAAAGTAAGAAACTGTTTTAGTTACAAAAGGCATCGGTTATAACATAAAATGAAGATTTAATAATACAATTCCGCAAATGATTTATACCAAGGTATACTTTCTATACCAACCTAATCATACCCCGACAATTCCCAAATCTCACTTAAAAACTCCTCACCGCCCTTACTTGGCCGGTCCATCTGTCTCGGAATCTAAAAACAGTAAAGGGAGAGGGGTGAGAATAAATCTCAGCAAGCTATTATGAATGCAGCAATATGCCATATAAGATGCAACACATAACAAGTTGCATATAACACGTTGGGAAAGCTGTAAACACCTTACATTACCTTGGTTTACCTTTTCCCGTCCAACAAGTAGTCGTACAACATTGGGTATAATAATACTCCAATCTTACAGTGAGCTGCTTAAGCAATACTCACGTCTTATAAGACCCATTTTTCAGGGAACCAAATAAGACAGTAGCAACTCTGTAAGGCTTTTGGCTCAATACAGATGCTATACCCCATCCTGTGGCCACAGGAGGGGACGGCCACAGATATAACATAATCCGATCACATTAGGTCACACTTCCATAATTGATCGTATTATGTTATACCCCCAATATCAGCTGATTAACACAATTCCAAGCACATAATAGTTACTCGAAATAAAATCCACAAAAGGGATAAGCAATATAGCCACATGGTAAAATATACTCATGTTCAATCTTTCAAATAGTGTCACATATATATATATATATACACTATTGATTCAATCATAATCCATGTATGGCATAGATGCTCATAATCAATTCCATGATGCCGTGCAACAAATATTTCACGCACCATATTATCATATAACCATTCGGGGGCAACCACATAGAGGTACAATCACAATTAAATAGCTCTACGCATTCACAATTTAACATTATATAACCTTCTTTCAAGTTCCACAATCAAATACCAAGTTTTTACGACTTTGGTTAATATTTTTCAATGGTATTCAACCCTTTTCAAAACAATATTTAAGGACCTTACCATTACCTTTTTGGTCTATTTAATACGCCCTTTCAAAGTTCTAATGTTGCTCTAGGATTATAGTTAATGAAGGATCAATTCCCACTTAAAGTGTTTAGGTTTCAATTAACTTGAAATTCATACTCTGAAATTGTCCTGGGCACGACTCGTGCTCTAGTGCACGAGTCGTTCCCAACCTCTGCACGGCTACTTGGTTTCTCACGACTAGGGATCACGACTGAAAATTGAAGGTCACGACTCGTGCTCCAGTGCACGAGTCGTGCTCCAGTGCACTACTAGTGCACATTTGCACCACTAGTGCTCATTTGCACCACTAGTGCTCATTTGCACCACTAGTGCACATTTGCACCACTAGTGCACATTTGCACCACTAGTGCTCATTTGCACCACTAGTGCTCATGCCCAGAATTGAGACATCAGTTGCAACATCAGCAACCCCAAATTCAAGTGACCAAAAGCCAAGTTTCCTTTATTTGCAGCTGATCCAAAATCCTTACCAACATCAACCATTCTACCCCTAACTATTTTATACCTCTTCCAAGCCAATCCAACACTAACTAACATCAATTTGGTACTCCAAATCTATACTAGTCATTCCAACCAAATAGAGGAACCTAACATTATACTACTTAGTTAGTTATCACATTTCACTATCACATTCCATGTTCATCATCCTTACTTCACATTAACCATTTTCTTACACTCTTATTTATTTATCAACTATCATGAACAACACATTATATCTAGGTCATAAATTAATTCTTACTCCAAGGAAGTGTTCCAACAACTCAAGCAACAATTATAACAACAATATCCACATCAATTATTTCATGAACATTTAAATGAAAGGAAAGTTATAATAACTCACTTTAGAATAGGAGATGGATTTAGGACTTTCTTAGCTTGATGAACTCCTCTTGGTCTCCGATTACAAAAAGTACTCTCGGATCTAAAAATGGTGAAGGATTGCACTTGGTAGGAGCTTGAGAAGAGGTGGGTCTCCAAAGGTGTTTCCATGGAAGTTGAGAGATAAAGGGAAGGAGGAGAAGAAGAAGGAGGGAGGTGGAGTATAAAAATGGATAAAGAAGTAGGGGCGGTTCATTGAGGGGAAGGGTGAGGGAAAAGGAGAAAGGTATGGTCCCCCATACCACCTTTTAAAGTCTTTCAACATTTATTTCTTTCCCTACACAAACTAAAGCCTAACTACTCACATTTTATTTATTGTCAATTATTATATTTTCCCCATGGCCTTTCTTTAATTTTTTTTTTTTCTCAATTATCTCATCCTAATATAAGAAATCAAAGATATAAGAATGCACACATAATATTAACAATAATCTTAAAAGCACACAATATGATGTTAAATTAGTGCTCTTAACACAAGATTAGGGTCGTTACACTCACTCCCCCTTAAAGAAAATTCGTCCCGAATTTGACTGTCACTTTCCTATCTGTTCAACCCGCCTCGGTTACTTATGTATACCTCAGACTCCAATTCCCAATTAGTCTCTTCAATATTGTGATTCTTCCCCAAGATTTCTAATTCCATTAATAATACGATATTACAACTTAATGTTTCAAGAATACCATACAAATATTATTAACCTGAATTTTCACGACCTCAATGAAAATATAATTAAATAAAAGTATTACAACTTATGTCACCAAATCCATTACAATATCACGTTAAAACTTCAAATACTCTATAAGCTTTTTCAAGCCAGTCTATAAGTCAAATCACCCACCTTTTCTAAAGCTTCAAATGGATTAACGAACTTTGGTGTCAATTTACCTTAGGCCTTGCTTCTCCAACTCACCCCAACAAATTAGAGATCGATATTTCTTCCCAACTATGCCTCATACGGTTTTATCTCAATGTTAGAATGATAACTACTATTATACACACTTAACCACTGGTAACCATACGTCCTATCGACTACTAAATCTATTGTACATGCCCGTAGCATATCCTCAGCAGTAAGTAATGGTTTCTCAAATTTTCACAAGGTTAAACTTACTAGCATTCCTACATTCCAAAAGGATCCTCCCAAATTATGTCTATCCAATCCTTTTAATACTATGGGGTTTATAAAATCAAACTATCTCCTAACATATATGAGGACTTTATCAATAAATCTCTCTTCAAACTATATATATAATAAGTAGGAAATACAATTCAACTTTCTATAACAAAACAACATACCCCTCTTTACTTCCAATGTAACTCAATCACACAATCCATCGTGATAATACTCTCAAGTTCAATCTAGAACTCTAAATATTTTAATCAATCTTCTAACGTCAATATTCTATTTTCACAATTCAATGCTCCAATTATGTTCAGTGCCCGATGACGGATCAATATCCGAATCAAATGGTTGGCCGCCCACAACGGAGCCGATCCAACTCCAATACAAAATCGAGTCTATCGCTGACCGCCACTTTAATAACCCCATAATTTATCAAATCATTTCTCGAATCAAAACTTTAATACTATTAATCATTACAGGAAAACTAGGTTGCCTTTTTACTGCTTCACATACGAACTATATCTTTAATATAACATGTCTTTCTAAATCTAACAACATCTTTCAGAATTACAAAGGGTATATATAAAAAGAGATCTAAAGAGACCCGAATGGTTTATTTATTTAAAACCGTCCCATACCAGTTTTAATTAACTAAACCACTCACCATTTTAAGAAATTTCAAAAGATTGATAAGTTAAACAAAACTAACTCGAATGATTTAATTATCTACAACCGTCCCATATCAGTTGTAGATAATTAAATTACTCACAGATTTTAATGCACACAAAAACAGTTTACTGCCCTTAATAAATCAAACTATCCCCGAAGGGCACAATTGCTCATACCTAAGTTCAACACACCTTCCAAGTTTTAAAACACATTTAAACAATTCTAACATAATATTCTTGTTTGACCTCTATTTATAGTGTAGCCACCACTCATAATATTTATACTTAGTTAAATTCTCTATAAGAAAACACAATCTCGCAATACTATTACTTTCTTCGATAAATAACACTGAAACATTCATTAAGATAATAAACTAGGTAAATCATCCTCCATTCATTAATTCCTCAAGTTGAATATTCAACACTTTTACTTAATGTGAGTCATCTATTCCTTACCTTTGATATTGGTATTGTACTTAGTAACAACGTATTGCATACCTCAAGTTTCCGATCAATTACCATGATCTCCTAAAAAAAATATAATTAGAACTCACATAGATCAATCATCCCCAAATTTCAATTAAACATTAACGGTATAATCTAACTTACCTCCCAATAACCATCAACAACTCAAAATTCGTATAACACCCATACCTCCCAAGTATCACACCAATCCCTCATATGCGTCACGCAACTAAGTCGACCTATAAGGTGAAATCATCCTAAAGTATCCTTTCTTCCCATAAGATTCATCCTCATTTTATTTTTCTCAACTAATGATAATCATTTCTCAAAACAAACCATATACATATATTACCAATTCCCGAAGTTGATCCTTTAAGTCACCAATAACTATATCTATTATACTTCTTCACATTTACCCTACTTACCTCTCCATAATTAATACATACTCATAAATCAAAACGGTCATACAAAATACAAATGTTGTCTTAAGTATATCCTTACAACAAATATTCACTGTAATTGTAACACCCCGAAAATTCAACTAATAACCATTGAGTATTCTACTAGTTTCTAAAATCAGTCATACAAATCATCAACAAGGGATAACGAATACTTATTCTTCATAGTTACCTATTTGAGATCTCTCTAAGTCATAAATAACCATCAAGTATCATCTTTTCTAAATGTAGTACTAATTTATCCTTACGGAAATTCGCTAAGCTAATTTTCTTCTTTATCAAATAATTTCCTAAGTTGAATCATCAATTCCATCATCCCAATTCGTGTACTCCATCTAGGGATCCGAATATCAAAATAGTACCTTATATCAACTCAAAGCCTCAATATCCTGGTATGATACCTGATGAAAACTCATTTTGAAACTCACATGGAAAACACCACTTAATCAACTTATAGGGTGATATCACCTACAAGAATATCTGATTCCTCATTCAAATTAATAGCAGGAATACAATCAATCTCTGATTAGAGAATATACTTATAGCACATAAGGCAAATATATATCAGTTCTATAAGGACTCGTACTCGCAATATCTTATAAACCATATAATCCCACTTTAGACTATTACTTTCACTACTAGTTTCATATGTCAAATCTCCACCATGAGACACCAATGTATAAATTTTTACGCAAATTATACAACCATAAACCACTCTTAATTAGGCCATACACCTAATCTCAACTAAAAGTTTACCAATTCATTTACTACCGGTATATGAGATAATTCAAGTATCTGTTAAATCAAATATAACACACAATCCAAATAACCTTCACATTCCTTAGGCCATACTTTCGACATTTACGCATATATGACATAATATCAATTAATAATTTATCCGCCTCAATTACACACGGAGACAAATCAAACATAGATAAGGAGACTCGCTTCTTGCGACAGTCCTCCCCAAATACAACAACTACTCAAATATTTCAGGTCAATATAACAATAATTCACGGGTTGGTATATCTACCATATCCACCGGCAATCCATGCCCACTGAATCACAACTACCATGATAAACAAGAATGATTCGAGGTACTCTCCCATAGGAGTAGAACCTTCAGCACATAAGGCAACTTTTAGGCCAATTATGCAAATAAAGATGGAATGTAATGCCACATGAGAACGAATGAACAAGGATTTATAAAAGTATGAACCCTAACTCCTGAGACAGGTAAAATACCTCAAATGATGGTGGAGGAATCTATCTTTCCATAACTCACCTTTCCTTGATTCCTTGGTTGGTCAATATCATTTTCTGTCTTTGAACAAATTCCTGTATTAAACTCTCGACGTAAGTTATCGCACACTCTCACTCATCTAGACTCTACCCGAGAACTCTAACCGAGCTCTGATACCAACTGTGAGGACCCCAACCCGGAACCTACACGTGTTCCAAGCTGGAGCGTCCTCAAACTAACCCAAATTTCATTAAACTTTTAAAACTTTGATTTAACTTTCAAACATAAACACAATTAACATATCCATTTTAAAATAACTCTACACCTTTCTACGATGGAGAAATAGTTGACTAACTTAGAAAGTAAGAAACTGTTTTAGTTACAAAAGGCATCGGTTATAACATAAAATGAAGATTTAATAATACAATTCCGCAAATGATTTATACCAAGGTATACTTTCTATACCAACCTAATCATACCCCGACAATTCCCAAATCTCACTTAAAAACTCCTCACCGCCCTTACTTGGCCGGTCCATCTGTCTCGAATCTAAAAACGAGAAGGGAGAGGGGTGAGAATAAATCTCAGCAAGCTATTATGAATGCAGCAATATGCCATATAAGATGCAACACATAACAAGTTGCATATAACACGTTGGGAAAGCTGTAAACACCTTACATTACCTTGGTTTACCTTTTCCCGTCTGAACAGTAGTCGTACAACATTGGGTATAATAATACTCCAATCTTACAGTGAGCTGCTTAAGCAATACTCACGTCTTATAAGACCCATTTTTCAGGGAACCAAATAAGACAGTAGCAACTCTGTAAGGCTTTTGGCTCAATACGATGCTATACCCCATCCTGTGGCCACAGGAGGGGACGGCCACAGATATAACATAATCCGATCACATTAGGTCACACTTCCATAATTGATCGTATTATGTTATACCCCCAATATCAGCTGATTAACACAATTCCAAGCACATAATAGTTACTCGAAATAAAATCCACAAAAGGGATAAGCAATATAGCCACATGGTAAAATATACTCATGTTCAATCTTTCAAATAGTGTCACATATATATATATATATACACTATTGATTCAATCATAATCCATGTATGGCATAGATGCTCATAATCAATTCCATGATGCCGTGCAACAAATATTTCACGCACCATATTATCATATAACCATTCGGGGGCAACCACATAGAGGTACAATCACAATTAAATAGCTCTACGCATTCACAATTTAACATTATATAACCTTCTTTCAAGTTCCACAATCAAATACCAAGTTTTTACGACTTTGGTTAATATTTTTCAATGGTATTCAACCCTTTTCAAAACAATATTTAAGGACCTTACCATTACCTTTTTGGTCTATTTAATACGCCCTTTCAAAGTTCTAATGTTGCTCTAGGATTATAGTTAATGAAGGATCAATTCCCACTTAAAGTGTTTAGGTTTCAATTAACTTGAAATTCATACTCTGAAATTGTCCTGGGCACGACTCGTGCTCTAGTGCACGAGTCGTTCCCAACCTCTGCACGGCTACTTGGTTTCTCACGACTAGGGATCACGACTGAAAATTGAAGGTCACGACTCGTGCTCCGGTGCGAGTCGTGCTCCGAAAGGCACCACTAGTGCACATTTGCACCACTAGTGCTCATTTGCACCACTAGTGCTCATTTTGCACCACTAGTGCACATTTGCACCACTAGTGCACATTTGCACCACTAGTGCTCATTTGCACCACTAGTGCTCATGCCCGAGTGAGACATCGGTTGCAACATCAAGAACCCCAAATTCAAGTGACCAAAAGCCAAGTTTCCTTTATTTGCGGTGATCCAAAATCCTTACCAACATCAACCATTCTACCCCTAACTATTTTATACCTCTTCCAAGCCAATCCAACACTAACTAACATCAATTTGGTACTCCAAATCTATACTAGTCATTCCAACCAAATAGAGGAACCTAACATTATACTACTTAGTTAGTTATCACATTTCACTATCACATTCCATGTTCATCATCCTTACTTCACATTAACCATTTTCTTACACTCTTATTTATTTATCAACTATCATGAACAACACATTATATCTAGGTCATAAATTAATTCTTACTCCAAGGAAGTGTTCCAACAACTCAAGCAACAATTATAACAACAATATCCACATCAATTATTTCATGAACATTTAAATGAAAGGAAAGTTATAATAACTCACTTTAGAATAGGAGATGGATTTAGGACTTTCTTAGCTTGATGAACTCCTCTTGGTCTCCCGATTACAAAAGTACTCTCGGATCTAAAAATGGTGAAGGATTGCACTTGGTAGGAGCTTGAGAAGAGGTGGGTCTCCAAAGGTGTTTCCATGGAAGTTGAGAGATAAAGGGAAGGAGGAGAAGAAGAAGGAGGGAGGTGGAGTATAAAATGGATAAAGAAGTAGGGGGGGGGGGCGGTTCATTGAGGGGAAGGGTGAGGGAAAAAGGAGAAAGGTATGGTCCCCCATACCACCTTTTAAAGTCTTTCAACATTTATTTCTTTCCCCTACACAAACTAAAGCCTAACTACTCACATTTTATTTATTGTCAATTATTATATTTTCCCCATGGACTTTATTTAATTTTTTTTTTCTCAATTATCTCATCCTAATATAAGAAATCAAAGATATAAGAATGCACACATAATATTAACAATAATCTTAAAAGCACACAATATGATGTTAAATTAGTGCCTAGGATTAGGGTCGTTACAGTATGAGTTCCAGACAATCCAGCATGATGGGATCCTCCGCGAATCCATCTCCATTTTCCTCTGCGTCTTCATTGTCGCCTTAGGGCCCATCCAGTTCGGCTTCACGGTAATCTCTCTATTATTCTCCTTTGTAATTACTTTTTCTCTCTGCGCTCAATTATATCTATTCTCGTTGTTCTACGAGTGTGTATTGTAAGATTTTGAAAAGCCCCTTAGCTTGTTTATTCACATTATGCACATATATATAGTTACAATGAGTGAATCCTAATTATACAAGGATTGTAAATCCCAACTATACATGGAGAATAATATAGTTTCCTAATCTATGAGTTTGATAATATATTCCAAATACAAGAAGGAAAGATAGATTAGGAAACTTCAACTTGTTTCCAAAAGCGAACAGAGGCTGGAGAGTGCCGAGGCGGGCGCCTGGCAAGCAGAGACATGGGCCGAGGGAGCAATGCCTTGAGGCGGCCGCCTGAGATGGTGCGAGGCGTGCGCCTCAGATACAGAAGGTTCAGCATTGTTTTCCTTGTGTTGAGGCGGGCGCATGGTTCTGGTTGGGGCGGGCGCCTCATTGACAGTGTCTTCAACCTTGGATTTGTTTCCTTCCTTGACGTCTATAGCTTCATCCTTAATACGCCCCCGCAAGATGGACGATCCGTAGAGAAGGCCAATCTTGGATATAAGGTGTTGGAAGCGTATACGAGGCAGTGGTTTTGTCAGAACATCGGCTAGTTGGTCCGAACCAACAATATGTTGCACGCGAAGAGAACCGGTCTGAATTTGCTCACGAACAAAGTGAAATGAGAGGGCCACGTGTTTCATGTGAGAGTGGAAGATCGGGTTTGCAGAATAGGTAGTGGCACCAAGGTTATCACAGTAAATCACAGGTGTAGTGGGTGATGGAAATCCAAGCTCAGTAAGTAAGTTCCCAACCCAAGTAAGTTCAGCTGCGGTGTCGGCGATAGCCCGGAATTCGGCTTCAGTGGTGGACCTAGCAAGGGCACGTTGTTTTCGGGAAGACCAAGTGATCGGGTTTTTGCCCAGATAGACAAGCAAGCCAGAAGTGGATACAAAATCATCTTTGTCTCCAGCTCAATCCGCATCACAGAATGCATGAAGAGAAGGAGGAGACCTCGCAAAAATCTGAAGACCAAGGTGCATGGTGCCATAAAGATAGCGTAGAAGACGCTTCAATGCAACCCAGTGAGAAGATTGGGGGTTTTGCATGAATTGCGCAAGCTTGTTGACCGAGAAGGCAATTTCGGGACGAGTGAATGATAAGTACTGAAGTCCACCAACAATAGCACGATAGGAAGTAGGGTCAACAGCTGGAGTGGCAGAGGATCGTGTGAGGGGAGGTGATGGTACCATGGGAGTGGGAAGCGGCTTGCAGTCAATCATGTTGTGACGGGAGAGAAGGTCATGGATGTATTTGGTTTGGGAGAGGAGGAGCCCGTTATGGTTAGGAACGACTTCAACACCCAAGAAGTAGGACAAGGGGCCAAGGTCCTTAAGGGAGAACCGGTTGGATAGGTTGGAGATGAAAGACTGAAGGTGAGAGGGGGAAGGGCCGGTGACAATGATATCATCAACATAGACAAGTAGGTAAATAGGGGAAGGAGATTTGTTGAAGATAAACAGAGAGGGATCGGCTAGGGAGGGTTGGAAGCCATATGTGGTGAGGTAGGTTTTGAGTTCTTGAAACCATGCCCGGGGAGCCTGTTTGAGACCATAGATTGCTTTTGACAAGCGACAAACAAAGGATGGATTGGTGGAGTCCTTAAATCCGGGTGGTTGTGTCATAAAAACAGTTTCAGAGAGAGTGCCTTGAAGGAAGGCGTTGTTGACATCAAGTTGGCGAAGAGGCCAATGGTTGGTTGTGGCAAGGGAGAGAAGTAGCCGGACTGTGGCTGGTTTGACAACGGGACTGAAGGTTTTGGTGTAGTCAACACCGGGTTGTTGATGAAAACCTTTGGCTACAAGTCGGACCTTGTATTTCTGAATGGTGTTGTCGGGGTTGTATTTGACGCGAAAGACCCACTTGCATCCGACAATGTTATGGGCTGATGTGGATGGGACCAAGGACCAAGTGTTGTTGCGGGTTAGGGCTTGAAATTCTTAAATCATGGCGTTACGCCAATGAGGAATGGATAGGGCTTGTTTGGTGGTGGTGGGAAGGCTTGTGGGAGAGGTTAGGAGGGATAGGTTGGCATACTTGGGGTTGGATTTGGTGATGCCATGGAAAAGTCTAGTGGTGATAGTACGGGTGGGAGGTGGAGGGGATGGAGGGTTGGGAGTGGGTGTTGTAATATCAAGTTGAGTTGGGGTAGGGGGTTCATTAGGGGTGGGATTGGGAGAGGGAGGAGTTGGGGAGGGAGGAGTGGGGGGAGGTGGAGGAGGTTGGGGTTGGGGGGGAGGTGGGATGGAAGGGGTGGTGTCTAGGATGGGGAGGAAAAGGGTGCCATTCAGAGGGAGGAGGAGCGAAAGCAGTGGGAAATGTGGTGGTGAGGGAGTTGTATGGGAAAGTGGTTTCAACAAAGCGGACATGGCGGGAGGTGTAGACACGATGGGAGGTAGGATCAAGGCAGTAATTAGACGTGTCCATTTTATAAACCGAACCGGCCAACCGGGAGGTTGAAAACCGGCCAAAATCGGTCAAAACCGGTCAACGGCGGTTAACCGGAACCGGCTAACCGAAACCGGTAATTGGCCGGTTCGGTTAAGGTTTGAAATTTTGAAAAACCGGCCAACCGCCGGTTAACCGCCGGTTTTGGCTTGCTCGGCCGAGTCATATGAGTTGCTCGGCCGAGCATAACCTTCCAGTAGTGTTAATTTCCAATAACGGTCATGCTCGGCCGAGTCATATGAGTTGCTCGGCCGAAGCGTAACGCCTGTAACTCATTCCAACGGCTACTTTTTCAAACTAGCCGTTATGTTCACCACCACCACCACCACCACCACCACCACCACCACCACTACTACTACCAGCACCACCACCACCACCACCACCACCACTACTACCACTACTACTAGTACTACCACTCCTACTAGTCTACATACACCACCACCATCACCATCACCACCACTACCACCACCACTACTACCACCACCACCACTACTACTACTACCACTAGGTCCACTACTACTACTATCACCACTACTACTGCCGCTACTACTACCACTCCTACCAATACCACTACTACTGGGCCTACACCACCACCATCAGCACCACCACCACTACTACTACCACCACCACCACTACTACTACCACTACTACTACTACCACCACCACTACTACCGCTACCACTACCATCTCTACCACTCCTACCAATACCACTACTACTAGTCTACACCACCACCATCACCACCACCACCACTACTACTACCACTACTACTACTACCACCACCACTACTACCGCTACCACTACCACTACCACCTCTACCACTCCTACCAATACCACTACTACTAGTCTACATCACCACCAACACCACTACTACTACCACTACTACTACTACCACCACCACTACTATCGCTACCTACCACTACCACTACTACCGGTCTACATCACCACCATCACCATTCACCACCACCACAACTACTATTACCACTACTACTACTACCACCACTACCACTACCGCTACTACCACTACTACTACCACTCCTACTGCGGCTACCACTACCACTCCTATCAATACCACTAGGTCCACTACTACCAGCCTACCACCACCACTCCTACCAATACCCTCGTTGTAATTGTATTTTAATTAATAAAATTTAAGGGTACCGTCGCTTTTTTCTTTTATATACTTTCGTTTCTTATAAAAAAGTTAAGTTTTATTTCTTTCAAAATTCATAACTTTTTTTATAAACCTTTTTCAAAAAATGTATGTAGTAAACTTAAGTCTAAAATAGTCTTATTTATCCAAAAAAAATTGAAAAAATTAAAAGTTAACTTTTTCAAAAAACCGTTAAATTTTATTTCTTTAAAAATTCATAACTTTTTTTATAAACCTTTTTGCAAAAAATGTATGTAGTAAACTTAAGTCTAAAATAGTCTTATTTATTCAAAAAAATTGAAAAAAATTAAAAGTTAACTTTTTCAAAAAACGTTAAAAAATTAAGAAAAATGATATGCTCGAGCAACACCAAAGACTCGGCCGAGCAACCCTCTAAACTAAAAGGGGTTGCTCGGTCGGCGACACTCAAAGACTCGGCCGAGCAACCCTCAAAACCCTAAACCCTAAAAGGGTTGATCGGCCGAGCAACACCAAGGACTCGGCCGAGCATATCCAAACCGTCAAACCGGAGGTTAACCGGATAACCGTTAAAACCGTGAACCGCCTAAACCGTAACCGGTCTAGCCGGTTAGGCGGTTCGGTTCCGGTTGGGGATTTTGGAGGTTTCAACCGCCGGTTTTCAACCGGCTAACCGGCGGTTTTTGGAACCGGCCACGTCTAGCAGTAATACGCGCTTTGCGTGGGTGAGTAACCAACGAAAATACAAGGGATGGATTTTGGGTCGAGTTTGTGGGTGGTGTATGGGCGAAGCCAGGGATAGCAGAGGCAACCAAAACTACGTAGCTTGGTGTAGTTTGGAGGGGAGCGGAAAAGGCGGAAGTAGGGGGAGTCATTGTTTAGGGTGGGGGTGGGTAATCTGTTTATGAGGTAGGTGGCAGTGGTGAGAGCATAGGGCCAAAGGGTGAGGGGTAGGTTGGCATGGGAGAGGAGAGTGAGGCCGGTTTCCACAATGTGGCGGTGACGACGTTCGGCGTACCCGTTGTGTTTAGGAGTGTGAGGGGGTGTAGTGAGGTGAGTGATGCCGTTTTGACCAAGAGTGGGTGTGAGTTTGAGATATTCACCCCCGTTGTCGGAGTAGATTTGAATGATGGGACGTTTGAAATATTTTTCGACTAGAGCTTTGAAGCGGAGGAAGGTGTTGTAGGTTTCAGATTTGTGTTTGAGGGGGTAAAACCAAATGTATTTAGTGAAGTGGTCGACAAAGATGACATAGTATTTAAAGTTGTCAATTGAGTGAATTGGAGAGGTCCATACATCCGAAAATATGAGATCAAGGGGAGCATGTGAGACAAGAGTGGAAGATGCAAATGGCAGCTTGTGGCTTTTATCAATAAAGCAAGAATTAAGGAGGTAAACTAGAGGAAATAGATAAACTAAACTTGCTACGTAATAAACTAAGAACGAGGGAAGAGGGATGTCCTAATCTATGATGCCACAGCTGCGATGAGAGAGAGCTTGAAAGAGCTTGAATGGGCGGAGGGTGCCAAATGTAGACGCCATCCTCAAGGTTTCCATGGATGAGTGTTTGACTCGTGGCTTTGTCCTTGATAAGAAAAGAAGAATGTGAGAATTCAATGATGGCATTGTTGTCACGACAAAATTGAGACACGGATAGAATATTACGAGTAATGAGAGGGACATGTAAGACACTATTGAATTTAAGAAGAGAGGAGGATGTGGGGAGAGAGAAGGAACCTATGTGAGAGATCGGAAGAGTAGAATCGTCGCCGATGATGACGTCGTCACTGCCATTGTAGGGTGTGTGTAGGGCTAGGTTGGAGAGGTCATTGGTAATGTGATTGGTGGCACCGCTATCTATGAGCCAAGAGGGAGGGGGAGAGGGGTTGTTGTAGGCGGCAGTGTGGGCTTGGGGATGTTGTTGATTAGGGAATTGGTTTTGGTTTGGGCGAGGGGGGATGTTTACGGTGGGGTGTTCACGTTTGAATTTGCGACATTGGGAGATGACATGGCCAATGTTGTGACAATATTGGCACTTGCCTTTGAATGGAAGGCGAGAGGGTGTATGGGGGGAAGAAGATGGCGAGGGGTGGGAGGGGCGGTAGTTGTTGATGCGGCTTGATGATGGGTGGGCTTGGGCTGTGAAGGCGGTGGTGGGGAGGGGGTTGGTGGGGGTGGATTGTTTAATGGTGAGTTCATGTTGGATGAGTTTTTCATGGAGGGCTTCAAAGGAGATGGGGTTATCACGGGCTCGGGTTGAGTCTATAACGGGTTTGAATGTTTCATAGTCTAGACCTTTGAGGATGGTGTAGGTTATGTCTTCGGAATCCATGGGTTTGCCTAGGATGGCGAGTTTGTCGGTGTAGGATTTGACGGCATTCATGTATTCCGAGATGGAGAGTTGGTTTTTGGTGAGATTGGCAAGGTTGTCCTTTATTTGAAGAATGTGGCCACGGGAGGGGTTAGCATATGTAGTTTTAAGGGTGGTCCAAGCTTCATGGGAGGTGGTGGCTTGGTGGACTAGGGGAGCTACGGTAGGATCTAAGGTACCTATGAGAGCCCCAAGGATGAGGCGATCTTGGCGAGACCATGTAATGGCGGCCGGGTTAGGGATAGATGTAGTGGTGGCGGGTTTAGCCGGTTCATCGTCGGTTTCCGCGACGGCAGGATTGGCGGTGGTAATGGTATCCTCGGGTTTGGGGTGGGTGCCATCAACAAACTTTAGAAGGTCGAGGCCAAAGAGGATAGAGGTGATTTGGGAAGCCCATGTAAGGTAGGTTAGAGGAGTAAGGGAACGGCAGTAGGATAAATTGACTAGGAGGAGAGGTTGATCGGGTTCGGCGGAGTTGGGGATGGTGGAAGAGGGGCTGCCGGCCATGGGGAAGAAGGGGAGGGGCTGTCGAAAAGAGGAGGGATTTAGACTATGGATCTTTCTTGCTCTGATACCATGTAAGATTTTGAAAAGCCCCTTAGCTTGTTTATTCACATTATGCACATATATATAGTTACAATGAGTGAATCCTAATTATACAAGGATTGTAAATCCGAACAATACATGGAGAATGATATAGTTTTCTAATCTATGAGTTTGATAATATATTCCAAATACAAGAAGGAAAGATAGATTAGAAAACTTCAACTTGTTTCCAAAACTGAACAGGAACTGGAGAGTGCCGAGGCGGGCGCCTGGGCATGGGCCAGGCGGGCGCCTGGCAAGCAGAGACATGGGCCGAGGGAGCAATGCCTTGAGGCGGCCGCCTGAGATGGTGCGAGGCGTGCGCCTCAGATACAGAAGGTTTAGCATTGTTTTCCTTGTGTTGAGGCGGGCGCATGGTTCTGGCTGGGGCGGGCGCCTCATTGACAGTGTCTTCGACCTTGGATTTGTTTCCTTCCTTGACGTCTATAGCTTCATCCTTAATATGTATAATGATTGTAATGTTGGCTTGATTAAAATGGGGGATTTTGCCTTTTGGTGTAGGCCAAAATGGGATTCACAGAGGATTTTGAAACCTCTTTACAAGTTTTGCGAGGATTTGATACAGACATCTCCACTGAAGTTAATGAAATCAAGGTATGAAATTGGCCGGCTGTTATGATCTGCTGAAGTTATGGCAGCTATGCGGTGACAGTTGTAGCTTGCAGCCAGTTCACTTAATTCCTTCTTGAATACTCCCTCTGTCCCGGAAAGTTAGTCCAACTTTTTGGGATTATAACTTGAATCAACTTTGAGCAATTATTTAGGTTAGTATTAAGTATCCGGATAAAAATCTAAAATTAATTATTGATACATCATTGTAAATACTATCAATAACAAGTTTTAGATTTTCATTAGGATAATTACAATTAACCTAAATTATTGCTCAAAGTTGGCTCAATAAACAACTAAAAAAGTGAGACTAACATTCCGGGATTGAGGGAGTATTAAAAAATCCATATCAGAAGTATATTTACTTGTATAGTCCTTCATATAGTTTAGCTGTTTCTTCTTACTAGTGCAACCATCTTTTATGAATGTGTTTTAACAGAAATCTGTGGCGTCATCCAGCAAAAGGGCTACCATTCGATTTTCTGAGCTTAAAAGAAAGCGATATTGGTATCCTTTAACGGTACAATGATTTGCAACTCCTTGTTAGATATGTGCTCTATCAAATTCTTTGTTCGCAAAACTTACCACATCTTCTTCTTCTTCTTTTTTCCTTTTTTATAAATATATATTCCTTTCATTTTTTATGAGGATACTATATGTGATGCAGATCGGAATTGGGTTACTTGTTCTTCAGCAAGCTAGTGGTATTAATGGTGTTCTGTTTTATTCCAGTTACATTTTTAATGCAGCAGGTTAGTTCTTGATATTCAAACTTGGCACACTAGCATTGAGGTTCATATAATTATTTCCGTATTAGAATTTCATTCATACTTCTGTCTTCTTTTTTCTTTTTTCTTTTTTTTTATTCTCATAGTTATTTGTTAAACTTGTTAACTTGCTGTATGACACCACGTCCAAATGTATCAAGAAAAGCAGTTGAACTCAGACTGCACATATATACGATCTAAGTTCATGCTCTGCAAATTACTTCGTTGTTGTCCAACGTCCTAGGATACATGAACTGAAATTTAGTCTGCACTGCAAGATAGAGAAGTTGAAATAGTTTTCTTAATTATTTCCGCTACTGTTTATTGTGGATGAGATTGATCCATGTTAACCATGAAGCCGGAACTGATTGTAGTTTGTTTTACTTTATAGTCTTTTGTCTTTTGTACCAACTTTGCTCAAATTCATAGTGATGTTTAAGTAAGCAAGAATTCAAGATGCAAATTTTCTCTACTTTTAACACTTCGTTTTTCATCAAGGATTCTGTTTTCTATGTGTTTTTTCATCCCTCCATTCATTCCATTCCTTTTTGCAGTTGCTTTTTTTCGTACCAGAAGTTAAAGAGAACTAGTTTTTGGCTTTTCGTTCATACTGCTAACTGGTCCTTGGAAAATTTGAATCTATTGTCAACGAATGGATTTAAACCGTCCCTTGTCATGTAACTTTAGTACTTAATTGGACCGACTCCGAAGGAAAACCACTGTTTGTTGCAGTTGTACCTAAATAACTCTGAAATTTAAATGTTTTGATGGCAATCGTCTAAATCATGCCATTGTTTTTGTTCGAGGAACCTACTCTTAAATCTAGATACGAGGAGAATAACCTTGCCTGATGTGTATGCCTAAGGTTTCTCTTTCAGCTGAGGGAGTTGGAGCCCCCCAACATTGAGTGAATCATTTTACTGATTACATTTATGATAGGGCATTAAAAAGTCATATGAGATCACATAGCCAAGCGAGCTCAAAATGGGTAGTGTTTTCAGGCTTAGTAACCAGATCTGATATAAGGGACCGAGCATGACAGGTTGCTTCTAAGGTCACATGTAGTTGAATGAACACCACTTCTGTTGATGGGGGGGGGGGGTGTGTGGGAAGGGGAAACTCCTTTTCAAGTTGTCACCTCTCATTCTTTTGGCTAATCATCGAGTCATATGGCCCTGATCTTGGAGGGAGAGGGAGGCTCCTTCCTGGAACTATCCTTTCTTCCACAACTTATATGATTGAGTGGCTGATGAGTTGCTTGCTCTCCTCGAAGTCAACTCTCAAGTGCCTTTTTTCTGTAACCAGGTTCTCCATCTTGGCTTTTAGAGGGTTCCTGTTGTACTTCTGATTTCTTCTTGTTCCATTTGGTGGTCACCAAGCCTGTCTTGTTTCGGTGTTCTTTCATTTGAAGACTTGCATCCCATTTAAAGTGAGAACTTTTATCTGGTCACTGGTTCTTCATAATTTCAACAACATGTCTAGCCTGTTTGTGGACTGATAAAATGCATAAGGATCATCAACATGAGAGTATGAAAGAGGAATTCAATTCATTCATCTTCTGTAAACATTACAGTTTCTTATATACAAGGCTTAAGCTATGACTAACATGCTTTCTAACTATATGCTAACAGACATAACAAACTAACAACTCTATTTACAGAATGTACCCCTTGACTATGTCACACTGCCACTCTCATCCTTTGCACTTGTTACATTTGTAATGTCATCCTTATCACCCCCCCCCCTCAAGATGAAAGGATGAAACATGTTGAGAACATTCATCTTGGACAATAAGTGGAACATTTTGTCAAAAATGAGAGACTTAATAAACAGATCTGCAGGATTCTCAGTAGTAGAGATGTGATTTGTAACAACCATGCCTTGAAGAATTTTATCTCTAATAAGATGACAGTCTATTTCTATATGTTTGGTCCTCTCATGAAAAATTGGATTGGCAGCCAATTGAAGAGCATAAAGGTTGTCACTATACAAAGGAATAGATGTCAAGTTGGAGAGACCAAGTACAGAAAGTAAAGAGATCAGCCAAGTAATTTCACAGCATGAATTTGCAAGGGCTCTATACTCTGCTTCAGCAGAGGACCTGGAAACAATAGATTGTTTCTTGCACTTCCAAGAAATTAAGGAAGAGCCCAAAAACATGCAAAAGCCAGAAAGAGATCTCCTAGTGGTAGGACAAGATGCCCAATCAGTCACTGAAAGCTTGAAGTTTGAGATCTGAGGTAGTATATAACAATCCTTGTCCTGGATTATTCTTTAAATATCTAACCAACTTGTTGGCAGCTTCCAGATGAGGGACCCTTGGAGAGGATAAAAATTGACTAAGGATATGCACTAGATAGGACAACTCAGGCCTAGTGATAGTCAGATACACTAGTCTACCCACTAACCTTCTATAAATAGTAGGATCCTTCAGTAAAGTGCCTTTATCTACAGCAAGAGTGTGATGAGACTCCATAGGCACCTTGGAAGGCTTAGCATCCTCAAGTTTGGTATCCCTCAGGATATCTAAGGTGTATTTTCTCTGATGAAGATAAATACCCTTAGAAGATCTAGCCACTTCTAGTCCCAGAAAATACTTGAGATGGCCTAAATCTTTGATTTTGAAAGATGAGTGTAGATGGGCTTTGACTGCAAATATTGTATCAGAATCATGCCCAGCAATGATTAGGTCATCCACATACACAAGAATGGCACAGTACAGAGGTGTGATTTGTGGAGAACAAAGAGAGAATGATCTGCATGGGTCCGAGTGAAACCAAAAGTGAGCAAAGCAGCAGATTTTTTTTGAAACCATTGCCTAGGAGCCTGCTTAAGTCCATACAATGATTTCTTTAATCTGCATACGACAGGAGAAGCACTGGACTGCTGCAAGGTGGCGGGAATGGAAAGACCAGGGGGAACATCCATGTATACCTCTTCAAGCAAATCTCCATGCAAAAAAGCATTGGAGACATCCATCTGAACTAGATTCCAGTTCTTAGAAGCTGCAATAGCAAGTAATGTTCTAATAGTGGCCATTTTTGCCACAGGAGCAAATGTCTCAAAATAGTCCTGTCCTTCCACCTGTGTAAATCCCTTTGCTACTAATCTAGCTTTGTGTTTATCCAAAGATCCATCATAATTAAACTTAAGTTTAAAGATCCATTTACAGCCCACTGTGTGTTTGCCAGGAGGAAGAGATTGTAAAGACCAAGTATTATTAGCCTCTAATGCATCAAGTTCATTTTTTATAGCAACACACCATTCTGGAGATTTAGTAGCTTGAGCATAAGATAAAGGTTCTTTAGGAGTGGAAGATATATTCAAGCAAAAAGAAGCATATTGAGGAGAGAATTGATTATAAGAAAGATAGTGATTAAGAGAAAAAGGAGAAGAACTAGAAACAGTGGAAGCTTTTGGAATGATGAAGTTGGCAGGAAGTGAAGTATAGTCTTGATATTTAATGGGAACAAACTTTGCTCTTACAGGTCTTTGAGCATCAGGAACAGCAGGGATGGAAAAAATATTATCTAAAGGAGGAGAAGGAACAGAAGGAGGAGTATGTGAGAGAATCTGAGTAGGAGTATGATCAGAATGAGAAGTAGACACTGAAGTAGGAGTATGATCAGGTGAGATGGATATGTTTGACACATTTTCAGAAGGAGAAGAAAAGGAATGATGATCAATAGGAACAGGATAAGAGTTATCAGAAATCCAATCAGTATCATTGTCCAGAGAAACAATGGGATAAGAAGTAGGATTTGTGAACTGAGAAGAATGAAATGGAAATATGTGTTCATAAAAGGAGACATCTCTACTGTAAAAAATTTTATGAGAGGAAAGATCATATAACTTGTATGCTTTTTTTATGAGAAGGATAACCAAGAAATAGACACTTGATTGCCCTAGAAGAGAATTTATCCCTATGTTGATGAAGAGAGGAAGCAAAAGCAAGACAACCAAAGACCTTGATGTGAGAATAAATGGGAGTTTTTTCAAGAAGAATTTCAAAAGGAGATATGTTATGAAGAACATTGCTTGGAAGTCTATTGATAAGATATGTAGCAGTGAGAACACACTCACCCCAGAATTTCAATGGTAGTAGCCTGAAACCGAAGTGACCTAGCAATCTCCAAAAGATATCTATGTTTCCTCTCAGCTTTTCCATTTCTTTGAGGGTTTCGATACATGTCTTTGGTTTGAAGTATGCCCAAAGGAGAAAGAATATTGGAAACAATATGACTAAAAAATTCAGTTCCATTATCAGAATGTATAATCTGAACTTTGGCATTGAACTGAGTATGAACCATATGAATGAAAGTCAGTAAAAGCTGAGGGACTTGATCTTTGGATTTCATTAAGTAAACCCAAGTTGTTCTTGAATAGTCATCAACAATTGTCAAGAAAGAATTATATCCATCATGTGTAGAATGTCTATAAGGACCCCATACATCACAATGAATAAGAATAAAAGGAGCAACACTTTTTGATTGACTCAAGGGAAAAGGATTCCTTGTTTGTCGAGCATAATGACAAATTTCACACATGAAGTCAGAACAATTATGAGGAACATTACATTCACTAGAACAAACTGTGGGTAGAGATGGAGAATCTGATAAGAGACAAGCAGATGTGAGAAGTTTATACAGTCCTCCATGAAGTTCATCAATCAGAAAGGATTTCTTCAGGTGAGAGTCCTGTAGATAGCAAGAATTTGAATGAAATACAAGGGCACAATTGCTATCATGAGTAAGTTTGCTTGTAGAAACAAGATTGTAGAAAACTCAGGTACATAGAGCAGAGCACATTGAACAAGGTTATGTGATGTGATATTTTGATAGTACCTTTATGAGTGATATGAGATCGATGCCCATTAGGCAAATGAATGTAGGAGGAGATTGGAGTGGGATTAAGCAGAGATGAAAAGAGAAAGTGATATGATTAGTAGCTCCACTATCTAAAATTCAGTCTGAAGTGTTGATCAAAAATGAATTTAAGCACAAAGGAGAGACAATACTAGTATTGACAATAGGTATACCTGCAGATGAGAACTCAATGGTATTGGAATGCCCAGCATTAAGCATATCCATCAAGCTGTTGAAGATGTGAAGTAGTAATACCAGATGCAGCAAGAGAATTTGCAGTGATTGGGGAGTTAGAATCTGTGGTATGAGTAGCAGAAAAATCATCAGAAGTCACTGCTGCTGCATTATGAGACTGCATGCCAGAATTGAAGTTAGATCTATTGAATTTTCCTTTGTGGAATTTTGGCATTCGATTAAGATCTGGCTTTGTTCCAAACAAAGGGTGACAGTCAGGATATCCATGGAGGAAGAAACATCGATCTTTGTTATGACTATCACCATGGCAATAGTCACAGAATGATGGTGGTTTGGGTTTAGGTTTAGGTTTGTATGGAGTAGACTTGAATCCCCCCTTGCTCAGTAAAGCAGTAGATGAGGCAGGTTCAAAACTTGGCATGGAAGGAGCAGAGGAACCTCTTTGTTGTTCATCCTGAAGAAGCATACTCAAGGCTTCATAGACAGACGACAGTGGTTTCATAAGAAGGATCTGACCTCTAGTGGCTGTAAAGGAATCGTTGAGCCCCATAAGAAATTGAGTTAACTTGTGAAGCAGATCAAATTCCTCCTGCTGTTTGCTATGACCACAGGTACAATTACATAGACATTTGCTCAAGTGAGTAAGCTCATTGTATTCATCCCAAAGACTTCTAAACTTTGTATAGTAAGCTGAAACAGATAAATGGCCTTGAGAAAAGGATGCCAAGTCCTTTCTGATCTGAAAAACCTTAGGAGCATTTGAATGAGAAAATCTGAGTCTCAAGTCATCCCAAACAAGTTGAGTTGTAGGAAGATGGACATTGGTAATCCAGGAGATAACCATGCTGTTACAACGATTCCATAGAAGAGAGTACTTCGAGTGCACAGAAGGTTTACGAGATAAGCCATTGATCATACCTATATGCTAACAGACATAACAAACTAACAACTCTATTTACAGAATGTACCCCTTGACTATGTCACACTGCCACTCTCATCCTTTGCACTTGTTACATTTGTAATGTCATCCTTATCATGGACCCTATAAGAAGAATCTCCATAGGATTGCTGTGTACAGTGCAAGTCTTCTCTGAAGCTCATGAACACTTTTTCCTTCTTGGGGTTTTGTTCCATATGAAATATTTTGTTTCCTGTGTTGGGAAAGGTTAGGTGAGTTCTAGCTCTGCCTTATTTTCTCCAGATGCATTCAAGAGGTCTTGGTAGGAGAGGTGTTTTCATGCCATGGAAATACGGTGTTTATTGATCGTGGGATTCAGTTAACTTTTGAAAACGTTGGGGATAGAGTGGTCTTCATTGCTTCTCAATGGGCTTCAGCGCCTAGAGGAGAATTCTCTTCAGATGTTTTGTGGGATAGATTGCTTTGATTTCCAATTTTCCCCTCTTTTCCTAGTCCACAATATCTTTCTATTTTTATTATTATTTTTTAAAATCAGTTGGCTTACAAGCTGATATTCTTGTATCATCAACAATGCAAAAAGAGCTAAAATTTGACTTGCCGAAATCTGTGATATCTAGAATCACTTCTGCAGTGATGTGTGTGTATGTGGATGAGCTTGCTTTTGCATGCATGGTGGATAGCAATGTTCTTCTTCATTCTTTACCGCTCCTTTTTAGTTGGAATCAAATTTGGATGAGGCCTCCTTCCATTATTTTGTTTAATGGTTCGTCTGTCATCTAAAAATTGAAACAGGAATTTCTTCCAGTAAAGCTGCAACATTTGGACTTGGTGCTATTCAGGTATTGATGAACCGTTTACGATTATTATTTGTGCGCAAGACATACTGATCATTGATCAGAGTCTATCTTTAGCGTAGGTCGTTCTCACTGGGATTACTACGTGGTTGGTGGACAAATCTGGCCGTAGGATTCTTCTTATGGTATGTTTTTGCAACACTTTATATGTTAGTTAACATGTATAAAGGCTACTCCCTTTGTCCCAAAATGAATGTCCGAAAAAAATTCAAATTTGCTCTTGATCAAGAGCAAGTTTAAATTTTTTTGGACATTCATTTTGGGATGGAGGGAGTACATCTTTAACAGAATGTGGAATCATGTTCTATTGATGCAGGTTTCCTCATCTCTAATGGCTATTTGGCTTGCTTGTTGCAGCTGCATTCTTTTTGGAGGCAAGTTAAACAGCAGTTCCTTTCTTTCTTTTTTTATTTGTTGATGCTCTCCAATGTAAGGGTTTATGAGTTTCCTTCTTTAAATTGTTCTTTTTCTTCTTCTTCTTTCCCCTTCTTTAATTAGAGCGTCATTCCTAAAGATTCTCTCTTCTATGGCATCTTGGGAATTTTGTCACTCATTGGTCTTGTGCCTAGTTGTGCTCTCTCTCTCTCTCTCTCAATGTGGAACTATTTTTCCGTCTTTTTAACCAACTATATCATTCCAGGCCTTGGTGATTGGCTTCTCGTTGGGGCTTGGTGCTATCCCTTGGATTATAATGTCCGAGGTATGCTGAGTTTAACTTCGTGATTTATATTTCAGATTTCACCTTTTTTTTTTTTTCATAAAAAAGCTTCATATGGGGAATTAATGATTAGCATATAGTAATTCGCAGCTGGTTCAGAGATATCTCCGATAGACACCATGTTGTTTCTCACTTTCTTCGGTTATTAATTGCTATACCAACCTGTTTTTTACTCTTTTTTAAATTCACTCATGGTGACTTTTCTTAGGCGTAGTTTGTGGGGACCCCGCTCCGAAACCTTAGCTCGTGCCTCGAGCGGGAGGGTCCCCTTACTATTAAAAACCACCTGAATTTTAAAAACTTTTACTTAACTTGAAAAGAAATCACTTCAACATTTCCATTTACAAAACTAACTCAAATCATATCCACTTGGATGAAGGTCATAAACAAACTTTGAAAAGTATACCTGTTTTATTTACAAAACACTACAAATATATAGTTATACGAAAGTTGTTTTATATACAACTCCACAAATGAGTAACATTCCAAACTACTACCAACCAACCATCTATACACATACCCTGACAACCCAAAAAGAACCACGTCCAAACCCCTTTCCGTCCTCACTGGACTGGTCCGCCTGTCTCAGTGCGATCTAAAACATTAAAGGGAGAAGGGTGAGAATAAATCTCAATAAGCTATTATGAATGCAACAATATGCCAAGTAAAATGCAACACATAACAAGGTTGCTCATAACACATTGGTAAAGCGGTAAGCACATTACATTACCTTGGCTCAATACAGAAGCTATAACCCCAATCTGTGGCCATAGAAGGGGACAGTCACAGGTATAATGTAATCCGATCACCTTATAGAACAATTTTCATAATTGATCGTATTTCATTATACCCCTAAACATCAGCTGATTGAAACACATTCAAGCACATAATAGTTACTTGAAAAGAAATCCACCAACGGGATAACAAAATAACAACATTGTATTCATACTCATGTTTAAACCAATACAATAGTGCAACATATATTTCATACACTATTTGAATCACAAGCCATGAATATGCAATCAAGTAAGGGCACAATGTATAACCAACAAGCCCTATATGTTCAATATACAACAATGAGTAACCTCTATAAAGGTTCAAGATCAATTTACCAAGTTTGAATAACTTTGGTTAAGTTTCAAATCAAGCCTTTCAACCATATTTCGAACAATATTTAAACCCCTTCCTCTTATCCATTTTGACATGTTAAGACACCATTGGATAGCTAAAGTGTTATACTTTACTTATAGTCAAAGAGGGTTTAATTATATACTAGGTAGATTAGGTTTCTAAGGCTTGAAAAATGGTTCAGAGTCAACAGGGCAGGGCACGACTCGTGCCACCTTAACACCCCCTCTGATACAGTCGTCCAATACATGGCACGACCAGGCACGACTCGTGTCACAGGGCACGACTCGTGCCTTCCCCGGAAAATCAGTACCAAGCTGAACATCAGCAAAAATCAGCAACAACAACCAAGTTTTGAACACTCTTTTCTCTTGTACCTCAAAATGACATTTTTTCCAACAACCAAATTCAGTATAACTCATCCCCATTTACCTCAAGCTATTCCAATCTCTAACCAAAACCATTTCCTCCCAAGAAACTTGGTTCTAAAGTGCCATGCAACACCATTACAACCTTTTTCACTTTCAAACCAAACCATTCAACTAACCATATATTAACTTATACCAAATCCTATTTTTCTTCATTCCAAAAACCAAATAAAATATCAAAATTTAACAAACACTATTTATAAAACAACAATATAAACCATAACCATTGAATGAACATGATTTTGAAAGAAATCATAATAACTTACCGGAATAATTTGAAAATAAGAAAATCTTTTTCCGGCTAGATGTGATCCCCTCGACTCCACGAACAATAATATGAAGACGGATCCAAAAACGAACAAGGGTTGAATTTGCTATGAATTTAGGAAAGAAAACTAGGGTTTAGGCTTTTATTTCTTCAGAACAGAGGAATACTTGAAGTTGTTTGGTTAAAATGAATTTCCATGGGAAATAAACAAGGATAACCTTTAACTAACTTCCACCTAAGCTCCTCCAACACATTAGACAATACAACTAACACCCTTAGGATTCCACTATTACACTAAAGCACCTCAACACTTATAAACTTAATATTTAAAATTTCAAATAGTATAATTCCACTACAACAATTCCTATTTATTTCATTTAGACCCTAAATCATTAACTTAATTTTATTATCATCCTAAAATTACATAAGTTGTCAAAAATATAAAATGAGCACATAAAATAACCAAGTAGCATAAAGTGCATAAAATGAGATGCTAACCCCCAACCCCACGTGCTCAACATGTGCTAAAATGGTGCCTAGAATTAGGGTCGTGACATAGTTCCCTGAGGCTTTGTGGCCCTTATTCCAAAATGGACCTGTGGCAGAACTTAGACTTGAAGCCCAGCACGCTGAAGCAGCCAATTCTACTACAACAATTTTGAAATGATTTATTCTAACGACAAAATATTTATTTAAAATCAAGTCAGCTCCCCATTTTGAACCCCAATATTTGTGAATACCCTTCTATCAAGAGAAATGTTTTTTGTGTCCAAATGAAAAATAGAAATATATGAAAGCTTTCTTTTGTCCGGGTTGAAGTGGGAAGCTTAGACAACTTCCTACACTTAACACATGTACCCAACTGTTGGTAGCTGCTAGAACGTGAATGATGATTTTATGATTGATCCTTATGTTTCTTTTCTTTTCTTTTTTTGATAGGAAAAATAGAATTATATTAAAAAGAAGAGCAAAGTACAAAAAAATGGACAAAAAGTCCATCTATTACAAAGAACAAAACAAAAAGATCCTTATGTTTCTTTAACTGGTGATTGCAGATACTTCCTGTAAATATTAAGAGCCTTGCTGGTAGTGTTGCAACGTTAGCCAATTGGATGACAGCATCGGTCATCACATTGACAGCAAACCTACTCTTGACTTGGAGCAGTGGAGGTTCTCTCTCTCTCTCTCTCTCTCTCTCTCTCCCATTGCATCTGTGTGTGTGGTGTGTGCATTTGTAGGCCAAATTTACTAAGTATCACCTCTTTCAACAGGAACCTTCCTCATCTACGCAGTTATATCTGCTTTTACTTTACTCTTTGTGAAACTGTGGGTTCCGGAAACTAAAGGAAGAACACTTGAAGAAATTCAGCTGTCCTTCAGATGACAATGTTTGTTGGAGCATATTTCTACCACAATATATTTACAGGTGGATATTCACTTCTGGCCTTTTTTGTTTCCCTTGTTTCACATGCTCTTTTTTTTTTTTTTTTTTTTTGAATGAAGCAGAACATAATAAAATGCAGAAAGAGAAATAATGTTGGAAAAAAAGATATATTCAAATTAATATAACGTCTCCTACTCCATAGTTGATTGAAACAATAAAGTGTACATTAATTCTTAATTTTAGAGACGGAGATATGCAAACAGATAAAACATGTTGACAATATTCAGTTACTTTTGGGGTTTATTATCTGCATGCAGAGAGGAAAGGAACTTCTTGAGGTAACTAGTATAGACACAGGGGCGTTCTAGGTGAACCAGGTGACCTGCTTTCTTTATGCCTTGAAAAGTTGTCTTATCTCCTAATTGCCTGTGGATATTCATATAGTTTTGATCAGATGAGACATAATGTTGATTGATAAAGTGCTGCAAAGTTGTGATTCAGAAAAAAGAAAAAGAAAAAAAAATTCTAGTTATGATTCAAAACTTACTCTTTCATGTTTTGGGCGAGTTCCCGGGTAAAAATCTGATCATTTTCACCCCACAGAAGATGTATTCTCTATTCAAAAAAAAAAAAAAAAAAAAAACGCGTAATTAGGAGATAATGAAAGGAGAAACGGGGGGGTTGAGTGGAATTGGTACCTGGGGAAAATTGGGAATGGAGTCATCTTTGTTGCTGACAATTAAACCCTCTAGTAGTTCACCTCTCTCCTTTCTGTTTGTGAACATCACCTGTTTTTCCATTACAAAATTTGGTATCAGTCTGTACCTTACTCAATCGAATAAACACCAGCCGTGATGATGTGTTGAAACTGATGAATGGTTTGATGCCTCAACCTATGGATATTGTATGTGTTATCTCGTTTTTGTTCCGGTAATAGTACCTGTTTGGTTTGTTAGGTTTTAAATGTTGGTAAGAAAATAAAAGATCAAGCATATTTACCTCAAGAAAATCCTTATAAAGACGATCAGGAAACCAGAGCTTCTTATAAGCTCCAACAGACAACAAAACCTTACACCCCTTCACGGTTTCCGGCAACAAAAACTCCGCCCACGACGAAAACCCCAACCCACTTAAAGTAGCATCGCTAATAGAATCCGTCATTGCCAAAATAGAACCGGAAACCACCATCGCCTTGACCATCTCCGGATACATTTCCCCATCCTAAACGCCACCATCCCACCATAACTAAACCCCACCACCGTACACTCCTCCACACCCAATTTCCTCAACCCTTTAAACAAACACTCCGCCTGAAACGCCAGCGACCGGTCGGGGCTGTCGGTGGTGGAGCCACCGAAGAAGAGGAGGTCCGGGATGTAGACAGAGTACTTTTTAGTTAATGGGCCAATTTGGAATAGCCAAGTGACTATTCCCTCGGCAGCAAAGCCGTGGATTAGGACTATAACGGGTTTGTTGGGGTTGGGGCGGGTGGTGGTGGTGATCTTCTTGCCGTCTTTTTTGGACTTGTGAATGGTTTCGTTTGGGACCCAGAAGTTTAAGTGGGTGCCGGAGTCGATTTGAACAGAGTGGGCTCGGATCCCGGCCAGTGTCATTAGGGAGGTCATTAATGGCTTCAGTAAAGCTACTATGTTCACCATTTTTGGTGCTCTGTGTGTGTTAATGTGTGTGCACTGTGCAGGCAGGGGAGAAGGGAGGAATAGGGAAGACTTTTTAAACAGGGAGGGAGGAGGGAAAGTAAAGATTGGTGTTGGTGTTGGTGTTGGTGTTGGGTTGTTACTTGTTGTGGGTATTAATGGAAGGGCCCATTTGGTTTAATTGGCTAGCCTATATTATGGGCATACATACACTTTCTCCTCATAAATATTCTATTACTAGAGTAAGTTCGTGTTCGAGGATACGTTATTTTTTTTTAATTAAGCCCGTGTCCGAGGACACGTTTTGTTTTTTTTTTTTTAATTTAAAAAAAAATAAAAAAAATTTAAGGACAAAATGGGAAAGGGACAAAATGGTGAGGGCAAAATGGAAATTTCGGCCATTGGAACTATTCATTCAACTTTTCACCCATTCCCTCATTTATACTATAGATTGGTTGATTTTTTACTATTTTCTTTCGAAAATTTTATCTCACTTTAATTTTTTTTTAATTTTATGGTCAATTTTATCAAATTTGGCCATATTTATGAAAATTTAGATAATTCTTAAACAATTCTAAAATTTATTCTTGTTTCACCGTTATAAATACTATTTATAATATTTTTAAAAATTACATAGAGATATCTTGTTTTTATAAAATTATAAACTTATGATTAAAATTCGATTAAGTTAATCATAAAATTCAAAGCGGGAACAAACTTTTTTTTTTATTTGGAATTATATTTTTGTGAACATTTGTCAATAAATAGTTACAAAACCATCTAAACACTGTCAGTATCATTTTATTATTATTTTTAATAATAAAATTGGAATTGAATTACCAATTTTGTCGCCTATGATTTATTAGTAGTACGTCATTGTGAGAATAGGGCCATAATAATAATAATAATAATAATAATAATGAAAATGGTAGGTGTTACTGCTGACCAAAGTTTGGCCCACCATAATAACTAAAAAAAGCACATAAGGTAATTAATTGAGGTATTTTTTTAATCGTTAACTGCTGAAATGAAATTAGATTTTACGTTTGAATTTTGACTGAATTGATAATAGTTAGCGTCTAAATATTGATTTATGAATTAATCAAACTGTTTGAATATTTATCTGAATTCACATCTGATATTAATGTTATGACATTTAATTGAGTAAAGAAATCAGATGAATGATTATTGATCTAGTGTTTGGGTTGAATATTTTTGAAATTACGTGTTTATATAAGAGATATATATGAAAAAAAAATCAACTAATAGACAAATAAATGAATATATATGAAAAAAATCAACTAATAGACAAATAAATGATAGTTTTACATCTGAAAATTAAATGAAAAATAAGTCATTTAGATCTAAATTGAAAAAAATAAAAATAATTTGAATTGTATTATGTATGATACGCTCACCCATTTAGATCTAAATAAGAGATGAAAATAAAAAACAAATGAGGCTTAAATCTATTTTTTTTACTATATTTGGATATTTGTAGTTTCCTCTTGAGAAGAAAATTGTACAAACCAACTTCCATGTATACACATTGAGTTGGAATTCGAAACCTCCTCTCTCGAAATAATCTTTCTCCTCTTTTTTTTTTTTTTGTTATTAGTATGAATTTTAGTAATAAATTTAGGTTAATTTGCTTATTTTGATGAAAATTATAAACTTATTATTTATACACCATTATAAATATAACTTATAGTAAGTCTTAGATGTTCATTAGGATAATTAAAATTAACATAAAATTATCGTTCAAAATAACTTTGTATTAAAATCAAAAAAAAAAGTTGAAAGATAATTTCAATAAGAGGGATTTTTTTACATTATATTTGAAATTTACGTGTACTAGTGAGATTATATGCTTACACATGCATAAACCCTTTAGGCAAGGTGGTCATTCGGCCCTCTTATCTTTTAAAAGTTAACATTTTAAAATTAGAATAAATTATCTTTTAGCACTAAATTGATAAGAAAAATTCAATTTTGATCCCCTTTTCCTGAAGAAAAAAGAATGTAATTTTGACTCCCTTTCTAGTCAACATTTGTATAACATTTATAGCATTTTATGTCATCATTTTTCGACCCTGTGAAAAAAATTGGGCTATCACCACTACCGGTGAGTACTCCCCTCTGTCCCCATGCGTGAGTGGAGATTTATTTTCTTTTTCGTCCGTTTTACATGAGTGGAGACTGCCCGAAATGATAAAGTTTTTACACTATTTCTTACACTTATTCTCTCTTCTATTTTATTTTTATACTCACAACACTAATCAAATTAATATTTCTCATTCTCTCTCCTATTATATTTTTTATACTCACAACACATGAGTAAAAGGCTTGTTTATTCATGGTGTGTGATAAGTGTTTCAAAATGTCTTACCAATCTTTTGGATAGCTTACAGTGTGGATTTTTTTTTATTTAGGGTGACGCGAAGCTAGAATATCAAGAGCATGTAGGCTCGCACGTGTAGAGAGTTTGCTTTGCGACTGTTATTATGATAAAGTTTGAAGTTTCATTTCAAAATCAATTGGGTATGATAGGAATGACTCATAATCTCTATATAATGAATATACAAGACTTGTTTATTCCTGATATGAAATACTCCATTCGTCTCATTATAAAAGGAACAGAAGTTTCATTTTGATGTCTCATTACAAAAAGCACAAGCTCAAAAGGAAAGTTTTTAATACTTGTTTACTCATGAGACTCGCTTGCCATACTCGCATCGTTTATCCACTTATTATTTTCTACCTTTCTCTTTCTTACCTTACTTTTCATACTCACAACACTTACTATATTATATTATGTATTTTTTAAAAAAAAAAAATTGTGCAAAAACTCATTTTGTACATTTTATAATGAGACGAAGGGAGTAAATGTCTCATCACACGCAACAACTTAATTCTTTGAATTACGAAATAAATATTTTTTTCTTAATTTTCGTGTACGAACATTTATTTTTATATAATTTGAGAGTATAGCTCTGTTCTAAAAGACCCCGCCTAAGGGCGCCTAGGCCCCGCCTAGGCGCTAGGCCCCTCTCCAACGCCTAGTTCTAAGCCCCGCCTAGGTCTCGACTAATCCCGATTAGTCCCCGACTAGTCCCCGCCTAGGCGCTAGGCCCAGCTCCGCCGCCTAGCATCCGCCTAGCGCTTTTTAGAACCTTGGAGTATAGTATGGTTTAGTCATATTAATTGAGAGGAAGAATTTGAATGAAATACTCTCTCCGTTTCAGAGAAATATACACAATTTTACTTGACACAAGAATTAAGAAGAAAAAATATAAATCTATATGTTTTATTAATAAAACTTTTACTACAGTATTTGACAAGTAAAACCTTAGCTGTTTTAATTGATGAGATGCCAGTTTCAATAATAGAACTGATAAATTTAATATTAAAATTAACAGATTTAATAAGGTTTGTTTTAATTGATGAGATGCCAGTTTCAATAATAGAACTGACAAATTTAATATTAAAATTAACAGATTTAATAAGGTTTTTAAACTCGCTATTTACATTAGTGAATTTACAAATTTTTTTCGTGTAAAATCGCTATTAACTAGTAGTAGCGAATTAACACTTTTCTTAAAATTATAGGATTATATAATAATTTAGTTCCTAAATTTAACACTTTTTATTAATTTGGTCCCTCATGAATATTTTTATTAGTTTGGTCCCTTATGTTGACAATTTTTTCCAATGTGCCCCTTATGTCCGTGAAATATTCGGAATACCAATAATTCCATTACACTATATATTAATTTGGTCGGTAAACTTGATTCTTTTTATCAGTTTAGCCCCTTTTGATGTTTTTATTGACTTGTTTATTACCTAAGTTTTTGCTGATTTTTAACACATGCATATTCAAAAATGCTCTTACTATTAAATTGATGATGAATTTTCATATTTTTTTGATAATAAATAATAAAAATAACATTTTGGTTCAAAAAGAACGTGAATCAATTGAAAGATATTTATAATTGCCTAACTTGAAATTGTATAGATTTCTCAATTTTCTTTACCTTTTGAAATTTATTAATTGATAAAAGAGGGATAAAAAATGATTAAGACACTTTTGGAGTTAATTAATTAACTTAGGGGCATTTAAAAAAATTATTTGCATTGAATGTTTGAAAATTAACAAAAATACATGAAAATACGCAAATTGGCAAAAAAAAAAAAAAACATTATGGCAAACAGAAGTAACAAAAAAAATCATGTTGGACTCAGACAAATTTATTATTTTAAAGAGTTTATTAATTTATCGAGTATTATTTTAAAAAGTTTCTTTTGTACTCCCTCTAAACCGAAATAATATTCCTACTTTTTTTATCATTCTCTTTCTTTCTTTTCTTTTTTTTGTTATTTTGAATGAACTTTAAACGATATTTTAAAAATTATTTAATTATTCTAATGAAAATTTTAAAATTTATTATTGATTTACACCATCAATAACATTTTTAGATTTTTATTAAGACAATTTATTAATCTAAAATGATTTCTTAAGGTTTATTCAAATTAAATTAACAAAAATAAAAGGAAGATCATTGGGACCGAGGGAGTAGGTACCATATTTGAAACACAATAATCCTTATGATGGGATAAAGTCCCGAAAATTAGGCCAACAATAGGAGAAGAATCACGAAAGAAATCGAAGGTCATTCGGCACAGTCACGCGTATGTCAAGCACGATCGTACACAAGAATAAGAAGGATAAGCGGGTTCTGGAGCATCGTTGCATTTTACACAGGCGTGAAAAAATATAAGCACACATTCGTGCATCGGGAATAAGCGGGTTCAGAAGCCTGCTGGATTTTGTATCACATAATTATTATATTGTAGTGTAGGATCCTGATTTGATACTGCTCCCAGACGTAGTCAATTATATTGACTAAACGAGTTAACAATTCATATATGTTTTTATTGCTTCATTTTCTATATTATTTGTTGTGTGTTTGTGTTTGTGATATTTTTGCGATCTGATTAATAGGTATTGGTGAATCCTCATCACCTTTTGTACCACCTCAATTTGTAAAAATTTGTCATTTTGGTGTTTATTTAGAATTTGTAAAATCTTAAAATATTTTTTATATATTATATAATTAATAGGACTACTATGTTATATTCACATCAACTAATACACTTACTATTTTGCATCCCACTAATAATTCATACTTCACTATCCATACTCATCGATAAGTTAGGTTTCATCTCAAAATTAATTAACAATGAGATGATTGATCCAAGATTTTTATATATTGAGTAAAAGGCTTGTTTATTCATGATGTGCGATAAGTGTTTCAAAATGTCTTACCAATCTTTTGGATAGCTTACAGTGTGTATTTTTTTTTTATTTAGGGTGACGCGAAGCTAGAATATCAAGAGCATGTAGGCTCGCACGTGTAGAGAGTTTGCTTTGCGACTGTTATTATGATAAAGTTTGAAGTTTCATTTCAAAATCAATTGGGTATGATAGGAATGACTCATAATCTCTATATAATGAATATACAAGACTTGTTTATTCCTGATATGAAATACTCCATTCGTCTCATTATAAAAGGAACAGAAGTTTCATTTTGATGTCTCATTACAAAAAGCACAAGCTCAAAAGAAAAGTTTTTAATACTTGTTTACTCATGAGACTCGCTTGCCATACTCGCATCGTTTATCCACTTATTATTTTCTACCTTTCTCTCTTTTACCTTACTTTTCATACTCACAACACTTACTATATTATATTATGTATTTTTTTTAAAAAAAATTGTGCAAAAACTCATTTTGTACATTTTATAATGAGACGAAGGGAGTAAATGTCTCATCACACGCAACAACTTAATTCTTTGAATTACGAAATAAATATTTTTTCTTAATTTTCGCGTACGAGCATTTATTTTTATATAATTTGAGAGTATAGCTCTGTTCTAAAAGACCCCGCCTAAGGGCGCCTAGGCCCCGCCTAGGCGCTAGGCCCCTCTCCAACGCCTAGTTCTAAGCCCCGCCTAGGTCTTGACTAATCCCGACTAATCCCGATTAGTCCCCGACTAGTCCCCGACTAGGCGCTAGGCCCAGTTCCGCCGCCTAGCATCCGCCTAGCGCTTTTTAGAACCTTGGAGTATAGTATGGTTTAGTCATATTAATTGAGAGGAAGAATTTGAATGAAATACTCTCTCCGTTTCAGAGAAATATACACAATTTTACTTGACACAAGAATTAAGAAGAAAAAATATAAAAGGTGATGTGTTGTGAGTGTAGATGGTAGAACAAAAATGGGTAATTGTTGTTAGTATAACAAGTGTGTATCATTTCATTTTTGGGATTTTGCTGATTAATTTGAAATGATAAAAAAAAATATTTTTATATATCACAAGATTTTGGGGGAAACTAGTTTCTCCTTAAGTTATAGAAAGTCCTGTTTTATAAACTGTTCCTAAATATTCGCTAACTACTTGCAAATAGAAAAAAAGTGGACTTTTTATAATTTATGGAGAAACTAGTTTCTCCCAAAAAAAAAAACTTGCTCTTTACATATTACTAGGGGGGGTTACGGGGTGGAGGGAGTAAGGTGGAATTTGGTCAAGGGATTTTTGCCGGGAGTGTTGTGTCTGATCTATCTGATCTGATGTAAAAGAAAAGAAATCACTCTTTTATTTTGTCAGTTAGTACTCTCCTTTGATTTGCTTTGCTTTGCTTTGATCAGCTCAGCCAGAGAGACTCCATAAAATAAAAGCTGCACAAATGAGTGCTTCCGTTGAAGGAAACTGTCCCAAGTTTTTCTATCACTAATTATTTTTGAAATGCAGAAATATATGATTTTTTTTAAAAAATATATTTCCTCTGTCCAGTTACATACTTCACACTTTCTATTTTGGGCGTCAAATTACATACTTCACACTTTGTCTCCTACATTATTTTAATACTCACAACACCATTATAATTTACTATTCCCTTCACTCATTCTATTTCCTATTTTACTTTTACACTCACAACATTATATTATTATTTTTTTCCTTAATCCACGCGTGAACAGTAACTGTGAAGTATTAACTTGGACGGAGGGAGTAGCTTTTTAAAAATTTATATACCAAAATAACATTTTCAAAAACTTAAGTACCAAACTAGCACTTTTGACTTGAAATCCGGAATTGGTAATTCCGGATTATGAATTCCGGAATTGATTTTTTTTTTCCAAAATTGAATTTCCCAAAATAATATTTTCGTAAATAGGGGGCGATCGCGCCCTGAAATAGAGCGATCGGTCCTAGTGTACTCCGGCGTCACCAATTCCGGATTCTATTTTTATTTTATTTTTCCAAAAAAGTAAAAAAGCAAATTAATATATTCTGAAAAAAGGAGAGGGCGATCGCGCGTCTTATGGGGCGATCGCTCCTTAGTGGCGTATCTTCAAATTCGGAAATGCAAATTCCGGATTTGCTTTAATTTGAATCCGGTAATGCCATTTCCGGATTCAAATTTTGAATTAAACCACCTACCATTTTTCCGATTGAAACACAGGGAAGAAAGGAAAGAAGAAGGAGCAAGTGCAGTGAGATAGAGAAAGAAAGAATTAAGGAGAAGGAGAAGAGAAGAAGTTTAAAGAGTTGTGAGAGAAAGTGTTAGTTTGGTACTTAAGAATGGTTAGTTATATTTCTTTTTTTAATTTGTTTTGAGTTGTTAATTTTAGCTATATAAATTTTTCTAAGAATTTTTATTTGTGCATTTTTATATAATTTGTTGTTAAAACTATTGTGATTTATGTACTTAATTTTTGATTGTCAATGAATTAAACAATTGTAATTTATTTTTTGCCTAGTTAGAATTTTCTTAAGTTAAGTTTAAAATAAAGTGTTTGTTAAAATTACTTTGACAAACATGTTGCAATTTTTCTATTTAAATGTAGCAAAACTTTAAGTCCCATTTAAATTTAATTACTATTAAATTTTTGTATTTCAGATGAATCAACATGAACAACAACAATTTATTGATCCTGGGCCAATCGATCCACATGTATTGACTTCTCAGGATACACATAGATCTAAATATATTTGGGAGGGACAACAGTTAACCAATTTAAGACCTAGGCGTGGTCCAGTACTTCCAGCTAGAGTTGATTGGAGGATAGAAGATAAGCTTATAAATACAGGATTTTATGGAGTGTATTTATTAGGTCATTTACAATATGATTGGCATTTGATTGAGGCTTTGATTGAAAGATGGCGTCCGGAGACCCACACTTTTCACTTACCTGTAGGGGAGATGACCATCACCTTAGAGGATATTGGCATGTTGTGTGGTCTTCCTGTAGACGGAATGGCGGTGACTAGTTCAGAAACTAGTAGGAGTGCGGGGGCATGGGTTGAGATTGTTGAGGAGTTATTTGGGGTTACATCCTCAACTTCAGATATCAAAAGAGGTGGAATGATATCAATGAGATGGGTTCTAGGACACTTTCCTCATTTTGAACAGCTTCCCAATAATGCGTCCGAGCATATGATTGAGACATATACTCGAGCCTACATTTTCTTATTATTGGGGTCATACATTATGCCCGTCTCGTCTGATAACCTAGTGAAGTTGATGTACCTCGCACTTCTTAGGGAAATAAATAATATTGGTCAAGACGGTTGGGGTAGTGGAGCGTTGCCCTTCTTGTATAGGGAGATGTGTGTAGCATCTCAAAGACGATTCGAAAGGGTGTGGTGGCTTCTTAACCATTGTACGGGTATGTCAATTATAAATGATTACATTATGCTAGTGGACTTAATGCTTTTGTACGTAATGATAATTTTTTTTATAGCTTTGGACATGGGAGAGGTTGTTGTGTACACAACCTAGGAGACATACGTAAATAACACTTACCGGATTGCAACCAGTGGGTTACAGTGTATATTTCAATTACTTCATTTTGTAAATGATCCGTTTTGTAATATATCGCTTTTTTACTCATTATTTTTTATGTCAATGGTTTCATATGTAGGTGGAAGGGTCCATTGTCGTATACTTCGTGGATCGCCCATAACCTGCAAGGCTATCGAGACCGCTGTCATATTTAGACAAGGATCGGGTTGTATGGCGGCCATACAACGGTGTGTCGCTCCGAATATCTCGCCTTCGTGGCCAAGCTATATGGAGGGCGAAGGTGCCCTCATCCGCTTTGAGAGGGTTGAATGGCACTTTCCGCATCGCGTAATGCGACAATTTGGGATGGTTCAAGGTGTGCTGATGACTGCGACACCGCTTTGAACTTGCATCGGATTAGTCGGCAAGGTCGGTCAGGCGTTAACTGGATGCAAGAACATGGTCAGCACATAGCAAAGTGGAATGAACGGGAGTTTAATGTCGTTGATGGAGAGTTTGGTGAAGTGGATATGAGTTACCATCACCCCTATTTGACATGGTATAGGCGTATTACTCGATCGCTCATCCACAATTCGTCTAATGTGGAGGGACTAGGGTTCAGGCCACGTTCAACTGGTTATGAGGGTGTGGTAAGTTATATATTACATACAATGATTTTACAAAAAAAAATACCATTTTTCCGTATTAATTAATTTTAGTTCATTGTTTTGAACAGATTCAAAGTCTCCAACGGATGTACATATACAGCCAGAATGCCACATCCTTGGAAGACCTGGCGAATTACACTCAACAATGTGTCAGTAACACACTAACACACTGACACATATTAGGGAGCAGGAACGACTGCAAGCCTAAGCTCCCCCTCCAACGGTTGATCATACTGCTGAAGAGGAGCCACGGAGGGAGAATCGGGTTCGTATGCGTGGCGGATACCAGCTGCGGGATGAGCTTGAGATGCGGGATCAATACGGTGATATGCATCAGTTTGAGTTCAGTCAGACAGAGTTCACTCAGACAGGACCGGGTAATTCTTTTACCGAATTGATGAATCAGTTTGGTTTCACGCAACCGCCTCAGAGCTCCTTCCCTTCTTCTAGCAATTATACTCAGACGCCTGAGCAGGCATTCGGGATTCCGGGATTTAGGCCTAGTTTCCATTTGCCTCGTGTGCAGTTTTCAGAAAGTCCCGATGGATCATCCTCATCCTCATCTCAACAATCTAGATCAGGTGGGCGTCGTATGCCGAGGAGAGGGAGTAGGATTCGCAATCCTCCTGATGAATTTACCCCGTCTAATTATCTTTGACGGGTATCCTACGTGATCGGGATGTGGTCAATTTTCTATAATACTTATTCTTTTTATTATTGTTAAGTTTTGTACTCTATATTTTTTTTTTTAATAAAGATTACAATTTGAAAACTAACTGAAATTTCTGAAAACTTAACTGGAAAACGTTAAAAACTGACTGAAATTCTGAGAAACTAACTGAAAACGTTAAAAACCTGATGAAAATTCTAAAAAAAACTAACAAAAAATGCTAAATAACTGATTGGAATTTGAGAAAAGAGGGATGGACAAGAGAGCGATCGCTCCCTCATATAGGGCGATCGCTCCAAAATTCCAGTAACTTCGCGTGAACGCGCGAATGGAAGAGGGCGATCGCCCCCAATGTAATCCGAAAGTAATAATTCCGGATTCTTTAAATAAAAAAAAGTATAATATAAATAAAAAATATTATTAAATTACAAATTTAAATAAGTCCAAATAGGGTGTGCGATCACCCCTATATACGAGCGATCGCCCTCTTTTTACAGAGAAAAGGGGCGATCGCTCCCTTGACCCCGTGCGATCGCTCCCTAAGCAAATTTCCCAAGAACGCTGGTATATCCAAACAACCTCCCCCTCTCCCAATCAAATACCCTACCAGCCGCCCCCTTCTCTCTCTCTCTCTCAAATCTCAAATTTCAAATTTCAAATTTCAACCCCCAAATTCAATTTTATTCAACCCAAAATCAATCAATCATCCATTTTGAAGCACAAATTCAAGGTTTGAGGTGCATTTTGAAGATTGTCAAACATTTGTTTTTGAAGAAAAAGATTTCGGCGAATTTTCGGCGACTTTCCGGCGACATTCCGGCCAATTCCAAAGTAAGCTTTCAATCTATATCTTCGGGTTTTGATTTACAATGCCTCCTAAAAAAGCACGAACCACTACCACCAACACTACAACCCCTCCCGGTCCCCCATTTGATGCTTCTAAATTTGTTGGGATTGAAGCTCAAAAATTCTTTGAGTTATATGAAACCAAGCCATTCAACCCGGAGAGGAAATTTGATTTTAATGGCTTGTATTTAGATGAATTTGTTACCCTATACAATTGGGGAAAGTTGGGAAGTAAGCCCCTAAACTATGGAGCTTCACTTTTAGTAAAAGAATTTTATGCTAATGTTTTTGAACGGGAGAATACGGGACAGTCATTTGTGCGGGGACTGGTGGTAAAATATGATAGGGATGCGATTAATCAACATTACGGGTTAGCCTCCAACATTGAGGAGGATGGGTGTGAGTATACCAAAGAGATGAAGAGGATAGGAAAAAAAGTTAGGAAAAATTTGCATTTGCTAGCTCCGACTTTCGGGGTAATTGACCCTAGGGATGTGAAGAAGGGTGTAGTTGTAAAGGCTCGAGACATGGATAATTGGATGAATTATATTCATAGATTTATTTGTGAGAGGATCCTCCCCTCCTCTCATTTTAATGAGGTGAATTGGAGACGTGCATTTCTGATGCACATGATAGTTCAACGAAAAACAATTGATTTTGGAAAAATAATCAGTAATGAGATATGGAAGACGGCTAAGGGTATGGCCAATACCAACTATAATTTTCCATTGTTGATCACATCCCTGATAACAAAATCGAGATTTAACCTCAGGTTAGTTAACAAGGACATTAGAGGAGGTCCAAAGATTAACTTATTCACCCTCACCACTAAATGTCAGAATGAAAAGAGGGGTGAGGGGTCATCTAGGAGACCTCATGCTGGAGATGATGATGATGATGATGATGATGATGATGATGATGAGGAGGAGGAGGAGGAGGAGGAGGAGGAGGAGGAGGAGGAGGAGGAGGATGAGTGGCGAGCAGACCCGGCCGAGGCTGCTTATTATCTGTCAGAGCAGATTGGCTCCGTGGAGAGTCAGATTAGCGATCTGAGGGGAGATTTTAGACATTTATCCGTCCGCGTGGATGCAGAGATTGAGACGGCTCAGGCTTGGAGGGCACAACAAAATGTTTGGATGTCACTGTTAGAACATGGATTAGTAATATGTGTTATTTAATTCCATATGTTATAATCATTTAATAATGTTAAAGTATAGACCAAATATGTAGAATTCCATTAGGTGTAAGTACCATTAAATGATGGGCATAATGGTAACTTCTCACCGTCTTCTTTATGAAAGGGTGTAGTCCCTAAATGAAGTGCCCCTTCTCTTATTATATAAAGGCTATCCATCAGCCATTAGAGACACTAGTGACATATACAATTCAGTCATAAGAATTCTCTTCATTCATCAAGAAGATTATAGTGTGGGCACTATCATTTAGAAGATCTACTCTTCCCTACTTTCTCATTTATTCAAGAACAAGATCAAGAACACAATCATGGATTCTTCAGGTACACGCTTCCGTCTTCATCTTCCTCTCATTCTTAATCTAGTTGTGAGTCAGTTCATGGTTAATGGATCATTTTGCTCCAACAATTGGTATCAGAGCCTACTCATATACTAGATTGAGTTTGAAATTATTATAGAGCCTTGTGCTTTAATTTATTTCATATTTGTAATCCTTGTGTGATTTCATTTGGTTTTGTTCTTGTTCATGATACTCATCTTGTCTAAGAGTATCATATTCATAACTTCATTCTATTTCTGATTTTTCGGTTTTACTCAAAAGGCTTTCAACCCTTAATGTAAGATTATACCATTTTTTGAACATAGCCACCATCCTTGGATGCGTTGTGAGTTTGTTCATATGCATAGCCACGCATTTTTTAAATGTGTTGTGAGTATGCGGATCTACTTACTTTGGTTGAAAATTGAGTCACCATTAAATTAAGAACTTCATTCAATTTTCTGGAAATAATGGTAAAATCAAGAGGCACAATGGTTCATACAAGATTACCCCAAGATTCATACTCGATGTCCTGGAAAAGGGCCCGGCGCCCTCCGAGGGCGCGGGCCTAGCCGACATGTAGACTGGTATCGGACCACAAAGGGGGGTGCGGGGGGGTGCGGGGGGCTACGCCCCCCGCGGTATGGTATGGCTCTCTCTATTTGGTTCAAAACTGTTCATAAAAGGGTGTTAAAAATGGTGACTTTTCGTCATTCTGGGCACTGGGCACATGGGCGGTCGCCCATGTGTACAGCAACTTCAATGTCTGTGGAAATGCAGCTTGGGCGGTCGCCCATCTTGACCTGGGCGGTCGCCCATGTGTACAGCGACTTGAAAATTTGTGGAATTGAAGCTTGGGCGGTCGCCCACCTTGACCTGAGCGACCGCCCATGTATGCAGAAGCTTAAATGTTTATAGAACTACACCCTTTTGGTCATTCGTGCCCTTTTGGTCATTTGTGATAATTTATTAATAAATTATAGTATCTGGACACCAGTCGCGCTTCGGCGGTTTTTAGAGTTATCCAACTTTAAGAATGGACGGGTAGAACAAAAGGATATTGTCTTTTATTAATAAATTTCGTTTGTTTCTTTACCATTTAAAATTTTCAGAAATTACCTTAAAGTCTTAAGTGCCCTAAAGTATGATTAATTATATGCTTAAACAAATTTATTCATTGTTTAAATAATATTGTTGCCAAAGCAATTTACGTTATTTAAATACAAATTTGTTAAAGTGATGAATGTAAATATTGATATGTGATAACATGCTTGTTTCCCAAAGGAGACCTTGTTATTGACTAAGTGTTTACATTCATGGGGTAATAATTGAACTAAACTTTTGATCATTTTAAATACTGTGAACCATCCCAAAGGAAGGCGGGTGTTTAAAGTGAATCGTTTATATTCTTTATTGCCGGGTAACAAGTACCTTAAACTTTAGGGCATTTTCTATACTTGAACCGGCCCAAAGGAAGGCAAGTATTTAAAATGTATTGTTTGAATTATTTGTTCACCCTAAGATAAATCAAATTGTGAGTCAATTCGCAATCCAAAGATTAGTCTTGATGTCATGTTGATTATCTTTATTTGGATGGAATTCATTTGATATAATTAATCATTATGTAGTTTCTTATATATGTTTTGTTTCATTCTTGTTCTTCTCCTTCAGATTTGATTAATGCTTCATACGTAACTACTGCTATAAATGATGCACCTTTGCTTACTGGGACTAAACTTAAAACTTGGAAAAATAATATAACGATGATCTTAGGCAATATGGACATCGATCACGCATTTGGGGAATCAAGTCCCGCTGCTCTCACTAAAGGAAATACCGTTATAGAATGGAAAAATGTTGAGCAATGGGAACGGTCCAACCGCGTGAGTCTAATGATCATGGAAATTGCAGTTTCAGAGACATTTTTGGACAATGTCTCTGAAATCGCAAATGCTGAGTTTTTTCTTGAATTCTTGTGAAAACTTGTTTCCATTCGGTACAAGGGTGACGAAAATCTTCGGGAGTACATTATCGAATTATTTCATCTTTCGATCAAACTAAAAGCACTTAAGTTAGAGATTTCGGAAGATTTGCTCGTGCACTTAGTTTTGATCTATCTTCCTCCTCAATTTGGTCCTTTTGAAGTGACCTATAAATGTCAAAAGAAAAAGTGGAATATTAATGGATTACTTTCACATATGACATTAGAGGAAGATAGGATGAAATATCTCAAATTAAAAAGTACTCACTCAGCATTTACTTCTTCTCGTGGGATTAAGAGAAGAGGGAAGGAAATTGCGGTTGCAAGTAAGAAGCATAAGAGATCATTTAAAGATCATATAGTCAAGAAATGCTTCTTTTGCAAGGACCTTACTCGCATGAAGAACGACTACCATAAGTATCGCAAATGGCGAATTCAGGATGGTATGTCATTTGGTCTTGTTTGTACTAAGGCAAATTTGGTTTCAATTCCTTAATATACATAGTGGTTGTATTTGGTGCAACAACTCACATTAGTTCATGTATGCAGGGTTGCCTGAATTTCCGAATTCCCAGTGAAGATGAGAAATACATCTATATGGAAGCTGGAAATCCGGTTGAAGTTATAGGCATAGGGACTTTTAGATTATTGATAAGTACTGGCTATTATTTTGTATTAAATAATACATTCATTGTACCATCCTTTTGATGGAATTTAATATCTATCACAATTTTGACAAGGAAGGTTACTCTTGTTCTTTTGGGAATAATAAATGTGATCTTTATTTTAAATTCCAAAATTTATCGGTACTAGTACTTTGTCATATATCGATATTCTTAATTTACTTGACAAAATCAAGAAAATGAATGAGTCTCATAATGATGAAACCAAAACTAAAACTAAGCAAAATTTATCAAGTGAAAATTCTTGTATTCTATGGCATAGGCGTTTGGGTCATATCTTCAAAGGGAGAATTGATAAAGCTTATGTCGGAGGGAATCCTAAAAACAACTTGATACTCCGGATAAAACTTTTGCATTAAGTGTTTTAAAGAATAAATTTACAAACATTAAAGGAAATAGAATTTTTGAGAGTATCAAACGTCTTGGAACTAATTCATATGGACATTTGTGGACCATTCATTAACCCTTCATGGAATGGTCAACAATATTTCATTACGTTCATGGATGATTACTCTCATTGTGGATACATTATTTTCTTCATGTAAAGTTTCAATCATTGGACGTTTTCAAGTCTTTTAAGGCATAAGAAAGACTATTAAGAACGTTAAATCCGATCATGGTAGTGAAAACTACGGACGGTATAACGTATTAGGTAAATAACGTCCATGTCCTTTATACTCGCTATTTTGAAGAGTGTAGAATTGTCCCTCACTACACCATGCCGGGTAAACCTAGCATAGTATATTGGAGAGACATAATAGAATCCTTAAGGATATGGTAAGAAGTATGTTTTCTTGTACTTTTTTTTACCTCACTCATTATGGGCGAAGCATTAAAAATCGCAGATTATATTCTCAATAGAGCACCTTCAAAAGCTACCGACAAAACCCCTTATGAGTTATGGACGAATAAGAAACCGTCCTTAAATCATCTTCATGTATGGGGGTGTCCAGCAGAAGCTAGACCTTATAGGCCTAATGAGGGCAAACTGGACCTTAATACTGTTAGTAGCTATTTTGTAGGGTATGCCGAGAGATCTAGGGGATATAAATTTTATGACCCGAAAACTAGAACATTTTTCGAGACTGGCAATGTTAGGTTCCTTGAGAATGTTGAATTTAGTGGGAGAAATAGTAATTATTTTGAATTTGAAGAGTTAGAGGAACCACTCTATGTTCCTCAAACTTTAGTTCCTGTTGGAAATCAAGTAATTGTACCTGAAATTCAACAAAGAACATACAATTCAAAATAATATAGAGACTCCCGTAAATAACGGACAACATGAAAATGTTGGACATGAGGAAATTCAACAACCTCAAAATGAGGATGAACCGGTGCCCTTAAGGAGATCTACTAGAGAAAGAAGAAGTGTTATTCCGGATATTTATGATATGTATCTTGCGGAGAATGAGGACACCTTAGGTTTAGTGGGAGATGATCTAATCACCTTCCATGAAACCATTAATAGTCCTAATTCTCATAAGTGGATCAATGCCATTAATGAGGAGTTAAAATCAATAAAAGACAATGACATTTGGGATCTTGTCCCATTACCTGAAGGTGTAAAATCTATTGGTTATAAATTGATATTTAAAACCAAAAGGGATTAGCAAGGTAATATGGAAAGATATAAGACACGTCTTGTTACTAAATGATTTACTCAAAAGGAAGGCATTGATTATAAAGAAATATTTTTTTCGGAATCTTCTAAAACCTCTTTTATGATCATTATGGCATTAGTGGCACATTATGATCTTGAGCTTCATCAAATGGATGTTAAGACAGCCTTTCTCAATGACAACATTGAGGAAACTATTTATATGAAGAAACCATAAATGGTGACTAATTCGGATCAAACTAGTCAACTGGTTTGTAAACTTAAGAAATCCATTTATGGGCTTAAGTAAGCATCTCGTCAATGGTACTTAAAATTTAACCAAGTTATTCTTTCATTTGGCTTTGAAATGAATCTTGGTAAAAATTGTGTGTACCATAAGTTCAGTGGGAGTAGATTTATTATTTTGGTCTTATATGTGGATGATATTTTTCTTGCTAGTAATGATAAGGACCTTCTAAAAGAAACTAAGAAATTTCTCAAACAAATTTGAGATGAAAGATCTTGGTAAGGCATCTTTTGTATTGGGAATCCAAATTCATCGTGATCATTCACGAGGTATTTTGAGATTATCACAAAAGAGCTATATAGAGAAGGTATTACAAAGGTTTAGAATGGAAAATTGTAAATCACTTGACACCCCTATCTCTAAGGGAGATAAATTAAGTCTAAAGCAATGTCCTAAAATTAATTTTGAATCCAAGTATATGGAAAATATCCCTTATGCACCGGCAGTAGGAAGCTTAATGTATGCGCAAGTCTGTACTGCATGCACCTTGTATTTATTATTGGGATGCTTGGTCAATACCAAAGCAATTCGGAAAGAAGAACATTAAGTCGCATCCAAAAGAATGATGAAGTACCTATAAAACATTAAACTACATGCTTATGTATATAAAATCGGATCATTTTGAGATCATTAAGTATTCCGATTATATTTTAGTGGATGCAAAGATGTCGAAAGACATCATATGGTTATGTCTCTTATTGAAGAGAAATAAGTATAAAATGAACAAATAGATATACAACTTATAGGATCAAACTCCATGTTATTGGATCCATTTTGTAAAGCGTAATCTCTTTGATATTTCACGAGCATACTGCTCATATGGGTGAAACGACTTTTGATAATGCTTAAATCAGTGGGAGTTTGTGTTGTTTTCTATTTCTTTGTGTTGTTTTTATTTATATTGATCTCATTTGGTTAAGTAGGACTAGTTGGAGAATATATATATGCGTTCTTCATATATATTCATTAATATTCCATGCTACATATCTATACTTAATCTATGTCATTTAGTTGGATATATATATGTGATTAATGTGGGTTTAGTTGCGAATCAATTACAACGACTGCCCCTTTAGTCCCTATACTTATAAGACTAATGGACGGGATTGTGTTGGATGACAATAAACGTGCACATAAGGGTTGTCATTCATGTTATAAATGATTAAGGAATTTATTTAGTAAAAGATACATATTAATATTAATCCAAGTGGGAGATTGTTAGAACATGGATTAATAATATGTGTTATTTAATTCCATATGTTATAATCATTTAATAATGTTAAAGTATAGACCAAATATGTAGAATTCCATTAGGTGTAAGTACCATTAAATGATGGGCATAATGGTAACTTCTCACCGCCTTCTTTATGAAAGGGTGTAGTCCCTAAATGAAGTGCCCCTTCTCTTATTATATAAAGGCTATCCATCAGCCATTAGAGACACTAGTGACATATACAATTCAGTCATAAGAATTCTCTTCATTCATCAAGAAGATTATAGTGTGGGCACTATCATTTAGAAGATCTACTCTTCCCTACTTTCTCATTTATTCAAGAACAAGATCAAGAACACAATCATGGATTCTTCAGGTACACGCTTTCGTCTTCATCTTCCTCTCATTCTTAATCTAGTTGTGAGTCGGTTCATGGTTAATGGATCATTTTGTCTCCTTCTCTTATTATATAAAGGCTATCCATCAGCCATTAGAGACACTAGTGACATATACAATTCAGTCATAAGAATTCTCTTCATTCATCAAGAAGATTATAGTGTGGGCACTATCATTTAGAAGATCTACTCTTCCCTACTTTCTCATTTATTCAAGAGCAAGATCAAGAACACAATCATGGATTCTTCAGGTACACGCTTTCGTCTTCATCTTCCTCTCATTCTTAATCTAGTTGTGAGTCGGTTCATGGTTAATGGATCATTTTGTTCCAACAGTCACAACATGATCATCGGCAGGAGGAGCAGACTCGGTTGCTCCAGAATATCCTAGGACGGATGCCACCACCACCGGGAGATGGGTCGGGCTATGGTGGACAGTATTGAAGATTACTGCTTTTTGTTGAATTTTAAAACTCTTTGTTAATTTCAGCTTTGGTTTGTGGTTTAATTTGATGAGGGGATCCTCATAAACAATATTTCATATTTGGTTTGTATTTTAATTCGTCATGCCTTTGTTGGCATGCAAACTTGGTTTTATGTTGGGGTGTGTCCCAAAGACATCTTTATTTTTGGTTTGTAACAAACTCGTTGTTAATTTCATCTTTGGTTTGACTCGCTAAATCTATTTTATTTCTTCACTTCTTGTAGTGTGCCTGGTGGTATGGCTGATGTTTGTTTTCAGCAAAACATTGTTTATTTTAAGCAAACATTGTGTTATGTTAAAAATTTATTTTTGGATCGCTGCAATCACAGAAACTATACCAAGTGTTGAAATTATTTATCCTAAAATAAATGTCCAGCTTTTGATCAAAATGTATTAGACATTTTGATAATACACTGTATATGTGCAATCACTGTAATTATAATATTTTTCATTTTATACAATAACGGGTTCAACAAAAAAGTCAAAAATGGGACAAACATTTTGGGACGGAGGGAGTATAACAAGATTGGCTCAGTTTTGATATGGGAGCGGTCGCCCCTCTTAATGGAGCGATCGCTCCTAAATTCCAGTAACTTCGCGTGAACGCGCTAATGGAAGAGGGCGATCGCCCCATCTGTCTTGATTTACCTTTTTAACATATTGTACTCCCTCCCCTCCGTCTCAAAATGTTTGTCCCATTTGACTTTTTTGTTGAACTTTAACCACTAATATATGACAATTTTGGGATGGAGGGAGTAATAACTTTTCATATATTTTATTATTTTATTAAAAAATATTGTAATAACTTTTCTTAAATTTTGTAATGCTTTAATTAAACGATACAACGAGAAACTCTTAAGATTATTTATTAAGAGTTAATAAAATAATTTCCGAAATAAATTGGCTTTTTAGTACAAGCGGATTACTAAATATACGTTCAAATCCGGCACTGCCAATGTCGATCTTATCTTCACTGACAAATCCGGCACTGCCAATGTCAGATTTATCTTAACTTTCAAATCCGCACCGCTAATGCCGGATTTATCAAATCAATTCCCTTTAAAAGGAAGGAGTTGTTTCATTACAACCTGCTTCATACAAAACTCAAATATGGATCGCAGACTCAAACACCATTCTAATTCCCGTCCTCATTTTGAAGGCCAAACATCTAACCCTCAACCCTCTCACCTCTCTCAAATAAATCTGCCTCAACCCTCTTCGCAGCGTCGATTCCCCGGTCCAGTGGTGACATGCGCTGGCTATGCGCCGCAGAAACCTCGATCGTCGAGGGGGATCCTCTCAGGAACCTCTAATTCCGACCCAAGAGTATGTGAGGAGAGCGATTGAAGATCCCAAGGAGGATAAAGATTTCGAACGCAGTCATTGGCTCTCCGCACTTGAACTGCTCAATGGCGATGGTATGATTCCTGCTACCCCTTTGAATACTGTCAAGGGCGGATTTCCTAATGGATTTGATAGGATTAATGTTGCCGTTGGTGTTGTCAAAACCATCACACGAAATGAATTTGGTGACGCTATGGTGACTTTGAAGGTTAGCATATGAGTTTTGTATGTTTTCTAGCATGATTAGTATGTGTCTTATCTTACTAATTAAGGTAAAATTGATAGGATCCTACGGGAACAATAGGTGCTTCAATTCATCATAAGGTGTTTTACTGAGAGTGAGTTCGGAAATGACATAGTTGTTGGTTCTGTTCTGATACTTCATCAGGTATGATGTATTAAAAATGCAACAATGAACCTATTATTAATATTGCCATCTAATCATGTTGTTTTGTAATTTTTAGGTCGTTGTTTTCTCCCCCTCACGTAAATCACATTATCTCAACATCACACTCCCCAATGTATTCAAGGTAAAATTGTTAGGTACAGACTGTGAGTGGGTGATTGTTCAACAAATGACATTAGTTTATTTGTGTTGCAGGTATTCCATAAGGATTTCATCCCATCTGATTTTCCATGAAGGGGTTTTTCATGTAAAAATTGTTGAACTGTTGAACTTGTATTTCTATCCTATGTGATCGGGATGTGATCACTAATTTGAACTCTTTATTTTAATGTTTGATTAATGTATGTGTTGTTGAACTGTTGAACTTGTATTTCTATCCTATGTGATCGGGATGTGATCACTAATTTTAACTATTTATTTTAATGTTATTTCAGTTTTTATACATATTTTATTTGCTATAAAATGGAGCGGTTGACCCATTTGGTCGTTTTAAGTTCCGCAACTACAAATATATTTGATGTCATACTCCACCAAGAGTTAAATATATTACAAGTTAAATATATTACAAGTTCAAATAAAACAATATTACAAGTTCAAATAAAACAACAATACTTAAAAGTTCAAAGTATGTAATTTAAGAAGTAATAATAAAAATAACAATTAACTCTTACTGTCTAAGAGTTGGACATCTCCTTCGCGTGTGACCTTCTAACTTGCAAATCCCACAACGATTCTTTTTTTTTGCAACTTGCCAATCCATAGAGTTTCTTAGTCGCCTTGACCTGGGTCTCCCTTGCTTCTTGTCACGTCGATGCTCCGGGTTAGGGTAAAAACGTGGGACAATATGATCTACATTCCAATAGGCCTCGTCATGGATTGGATGAAAAGAGCAACTCCACGTCTTGTAGTACGAGGCAAGGCTGTAAAAAGGATGAATATAATACCATCGACACTTTGCGATTTGAAACACGCAAGCACATGCGAACAAGGGTAATGATATTGCATCCATTTGCCACAAGTGCATGTTCGATCACGCAATCTCACAACTTGAATGTGTCCACCTTTGTCACCACGTACCCTGGTCTTCACACTATAAACACCCACAGACGTAGTGTTAAACCTTGTGACGTGATGAAACCCAGCCTTATCCAAGTTGTATTTCCGGATCTTCGATCGATTCTCTCACCGAATTGTAGCGTGGCATTTGGTGGTGGGATGCCATTAGGATCTCCCCCTAAAGCACTAATTGCTTTAGTGAGTCTATCTTGAAAGTATGCCACACACCTATAGAATGAGGTCTCAACAACTGCTGAAATTGGCATTCCCCGAGCTCCTTTCATAACGCCATTAAAAACTTCCGACAAATTAGTAGTCTTAATGTCGTACCTATATCCACCATCGTGAGCCATTGTCCACTTTCTAGCATCCAAGTTCTCAAACCATTTAGTAGCCTCAGGGTTGATTATATTAATTTGCCTCAGATAACATTTAAGCTTTCTATCTTGGGTGGTGCTAACAGCACGCCAAAAAAATCTTTCAATCCAACGCCCTCGAGCTTTAAGAAAATTAGCTCGCAAGTGCAACATGCACCATCTCGTGGATAACATTTCGTGGCCACCGGCAATGTCTCCAACCATGGAAAGGATGCCATTATGCCGATCGATATCAAGCAAACTTCACGACCCTTAACAATATGTTTGCAAAGTTAAGATGCAGAAACCAACACCCGCCTTCGATAGTCCTCTTTTTCAACAATAGCGAATGCGAGAGGAAGTAGACTATCATTTGCGTCGACACCTACGGCAATAAGAATAACCCCTCTATATCTTCCATGCACGAATGTGCCATCAATGTAAATAACAGACGACAATGAGAGAATGCTTCCACACAAGTGCCAAATGCCCAGAACACACGATCAAACATACCTAAAGCACCGGGAGGAGGAGGATCGTAATGCTCCACAATGGTTCCAGGTTCCACTTTTGGATGGCGCCTAACAAACGTGGCGCCTTATGTAAGATTCTTCCCAGCCTCCATATGCCTCTCGCAATAGCTTTTTGTTTGACACACCATGCCTTTCTATATGAAACTTCCTTCCCATAGGCTTTTTTATTTCCGCCTTCACTAGTACAATCTTCAACTCGGGATCAGCCTTAACCAGTTCTAAAACTTCCTGCCCTATGAACTTAGCATCCATGTTTCGATGATTTTGGCTAATTTCAGTTGCCAAGCAAGAATGAAGACCCTTGTATTTGGTCTGTTGTAGGCAGATGAGGTAGGTTGGCAAACCTTTGACACCGGTCGCATTGCCGAACAAAGTCACGAGTGTCGCCTCATGTGTGGCCGCACAACCCAATGTAATCAGTTTGTCGGCCAAAGTTCTGGCCCCCGGGTGTCCACCACAGACCTTACTATGCACCTCGTGCATTAGTTGAGTGATCTCTTGGGGGTGGATGCATTTCAACAATGGCTTAGTGTATGGCCTCCCCGAATAGCATGTCTCCCTTGAATAACATATCTCGGAGCATTCTTTTTGATGGCTCGAGCTGTCTTCTCGTCCTCGTGAGCTCGCCCGTTTCCAAGTATGCCTTCATTTCTTCGATCCAACACTTGTCATAAACCCAAGCCAAGGTGTCTTCCACGCATTGAATTTGAACCCTTTCATATGCCGGATTCTCGAGGTAGGAGATAGGCTCCCCAGCGTGGCTCGTCCGTAGTAGCAGCTCGGCAGAGAGGTCGGCCAATTGTCAGTTTTTCTCGACCAATCCTCTCGAATTTCCCAAAACTTTAAGTCCTTTTATCAATTCCTTTACTGTGTCAGCAAAGATTTGAACAAAGTAAAATTCAAAGACCTCGTACTCCCCTGACTTGGTTGACTATCACCGGGAATCACAATATGCTATGATTTTGGTCGCCCCAAAGCATTTGACATTTTCGATGGCTGTAACCAAAGCTTCGTATTCTGCCTGGTTATTGGAGGCCTCAAACTTAAACCTCAATGATTCCTCATAGACCGTCCGAGATTCTGGCTCGATCAATACTATCCTGCACTCCACTAACATTCTTCGTTGCTTACCCGTCCGAGTACACCTTCCAGCTAGCTTCGGGTAGACAAGTGACGGCCGGGACTCGTGCTCCTTTCCCTTAGTTTTCTCCTTCGAACTCGCACCTCGCTATCTTCCTTGGTGAACGCCGCCGACCAAGAAATCTCGCTAAGGCTTGAGCCTTCAACGCCTTTCGAGGTCGATACTCGATGTCAAATTCTATGAGAGCAATTGCCCAATCGAGTAAACGACCTGAACTCTCCGCTTGTGTAGAATCTTTCTCAAGGGTGCATTTGTGAGCACAACAATGGGATTGAGCTAAAAGTAAGCTCGCAGCCTTCCTCGAGGCTACGACTAAGGCATATGCAACCTTCTCCGCGTTGTAATATCTCGCTTCAACATCCGATAGAGCCTCGCTAACATAATACACGAAGCTTTTGAAGCCCTTCCTCTTCTCGAACCAACACAACTACCACGATTGATCACTTACTAAAGATATACGAACAATGTCTCACCAATAGTCGGGCTACTTCAAGAGAGGTGGAGTAGCGAGATACTCCTGAGCCGTTAGAACGATTGAATGACATTCGGCCGTCCATTCAAAATTTTTCGTCCCCCTCGAGAGATTTGAAGAAGGGAGAGACCTTTTCTGCCGACTTGGATATAAAGCGACCTAGGGCCGCCACCCCGCCATTAAGTCGCCGCATCTCTTTTATATTTGTTGGCCGCCGCATGTCGATCGTAGCCTTTATCTTTTCTGGATTGGCTTCAATACCTCGCTGGGACACCATAAAGCCAAGAAACTTTCCCGCTGCCACTTCAAAAACACATTTGCTCGGGTTGAGCTTTATGTCGTTTGCTCGTAAATTGGCAAACGTTTCCTTTAGGTCGACCACGTGACGTCCGACCTTTGTTTTGATGACCATATCGTTGACGTAGGCCTCCATGTTTCGGCCAATTTGTGAAGCAAAGACCTTATTGACCATACGTTGATAGGTTGCTCCTGCATTCTTTAACCCGAACGGCATCATGTTGTAGCAATAAATACCCCTAGCAGCTTGAAAAGTCGTCTTGACAATATCATCTTCGTGCATCTTGATCTGATGATAACGTGAATAGGCATCGAGAAAGCTGAGTGTGGAATGTCCAGCAATAGAATCAACAAGCTTGTCAATCCTAGGTAGAGGATAGCTGTCTTTTGGGCAAGCAAGGTTATGATTGGTGAAGTCGACACACATTCTCCACTTCCGCTGATTTCTTCACCATGACCACATTAGCTAGCCAGGTGGTGTGAGTAGCTTCCTTTATGATACCTGCACTTAAGAGTTTTTGTACCTCGAGTTTGATTGCTTCCTCCTTGTCACGAGCAAAGCTTCTCGCTCGAGGTTTGGGTTTTATGGTCAGGCCTGACCTCCACTCTCGCGAACAACGACCTCTTCCTTTATCCCCTTCATATCCTCTACTCACCAAGAAAATACGTCATTGCTTTCCTTTAGTAGCTCGATGATCTCTCGCTCTTTCCTTGGCTGATAATTGCTTTCCAATTTGAATCTTTTGCTCAGGATAAGAGGGATTTGTGATCACTGCTTCCAGTTCGTCTACAGCCTCTAGCTCTGGACCATCTCTGAATTGTAGGGTCTCGATAATGATCTCTCGAACCCTCTATCTTTCCTCGGCCCCCAAGTGTGGAGCTTCTTCACCGATCATATCATCCAACTCGCCAGCCGATCTCACGTGGTGGCCCTCGAGTTATTGTCGACTTGGAGGCATAGCTCGCCTATGAAGACTTGGTCGACCATAACTGTATCTGGATCGACCATGGTGACTTCAGAATGACGTGTCGACTCAGGCATGACCTCGTCATGTGAGCGATAGGTTAACTCTTCCACGCTGGTGATTGTAGATAGTCTAGAAGTTGTGGTGACTGATTTGACATCTTCAAATACCCCTCAGCAGTTTCAATCTCTAGTTCCCTCTTCTTCCTAGTTCATGACATACGGTCAAGATATTCTCGAGCCGTGCTTCGTACACGCCCGACTCCAGCCTAGCGTCGGGAACTTAACTCGTCGATGGGGGATCGAGGCCACCATTCCAAGTGCGACTCCGACCAGGGATACCAAGAATTGCAAAGATAATCACTATTCACATCAATGACAATCAATTTTACCTTGGAGACGACCTCCTATAAGGATGATGTCAGCCTATGTCGACATCCAACTCAACTTTGCCCTTTCGCATCGAACCCTGCAAGTGGTCGCGAAGCCTTCTAATCTCGCATCATATCGCTCGAGCTGCTCATTTGAGAGTCCCATCTCCTGGAATGTCTTGTAAAACAAAATATCCTTGCAGGCCCCCATGTCTATCGCCTATCAAGAGTCCGCTTCGCCGTACACCCATTTATCAATCCTGGGATAACGAGAACCTGCTCTCTAGCTGTTACATTGGTTGCCAGCTCGTCTGGATAGAAACTAATCATCTCGTCTCTGATATAGATTCTAGGGGGTACATGGGGCGCCTTGCTGAGCTGGAATATCTTGTGTTTGATGGAAGTGTTACTAGCTTGCTCCGTAATGACGCCCAAATTCAATCTAGGCTGCCTCGGCTCTTGATGTCCACCAACAGCTCGCTCACCACCACCTGCTTGAGGTCTTCTCACATACGCGTCTAACCTTCCTTGGTCGACCCACCTCTGAATGATTCGTTTCAGGCTCATACAATCCTCTGTTGTGTGGCCCGTATCCTTGTGGTACTCGCAGTATTTGTTGTTATCCCTTCTGAACTTATTTGCTGGGTTCATAGGGGCAGATGGGCCCAACTCGACTGTATTCATTATCTCAGTTCGACTCACTATTAAGGGAGTGAAAGCTTCGGGCACTTTCTCAGTCGCCCTAGTCCTATTCTTACCATTCTTGTTGTTCCCCCCATTCTTGGCTGAGTCCTTCTTATCAGTATCAGCGACCTCAGCCTTGGGGCCTTTCCCATTTTTCTTCTCTTTTCTTTCTTCTGCCAATGCCACATTGTAGGCCTTTTCGAACAACTCTTGTCGAGTAGTCACAGTTCGGACTGTCAGCTCGTAGTCCATATCTGCAGAAGCAATTCCATTCCTGAAACAATTGATCACCTCTCTATCTGTAAGGTCCTCCTCGATCTTATCGACCATCTCCTTGAATTTGGTATAGTAGCTTATCGAGCTTTCGTTCTTTCCCTGTACTAGATTATTCAAGTCGGTGACTGTCGTCTTCCGAGCTCCAGCAGTCGAGAAGCGATCCAAAAACTTCTTTCTCATATAAGTCCAAGTCGAGATACTGACACAGTGCCAAGCCATTGAACCAAGCGAGGGCTGCCCCGGTGAGAGTGCTAGTAAGTGCTTTACACATCATGTCGTCCTCATTGGAGACAAAGCACATCGTAGCCTCTAGATGCTGTATATGACTTTTGGCATTGGTTGCACCCGAATATTTTTCCAGGACGGGTAGTCTGAAGCCGGGAGGAGGTCGACGGTCGAGCAGCTCCTTGGACAAAGGACGAAGAGCAAAATCATTTCGTTCGCCCTTTCCGGCATCCTCTTTCTTATCAGCCTCCCACTGTTCAAACTTTTACTTCCACAATAGCCATTCCCTGGCATCTGGTCTGTCGTCCCTAGCTTGGGGGATATCGTTGGATCTTTGCCTTTCACTCCTAGGGGGAGTTATCTGTCTGCTCCTTCTATCCCTATGAGAGGGCGACCTCACTGACTGAACTGGCGACCTGCGTCTTTCCTCTCTAACTGGCGACCTGCGCCTGTCATCTCTGACTGGCAACCTGCACCTATCATCTCTAACCGGCGACGACCTGCGCCTATTTTTCTTTCCAACTGCCGACTGCGCCTATCTCCTCTCGTGGACTGCGACTCACGGCCCCGACAGCGATCCACGCAAGCTTCGACTGGCTTCTAGCTGTCGTCTTAGATCTGACTGGGCTTCCTGCTCTCTATTCCTGTTGAGGCTGGCCCTCAGGTCGTCACTCGGAACATGAATAGGGGATTGAGCCCGCTGCACTATCCGGCGCTCGACATTCTGTCCCTCGGTCTCATTCTGCCTAGTACTTCTCACGGGCTGCCTGTTAGAAACCAGGGAGGGGGCTACCCTTTCTGACCTTCTGTCGGCCTGCTCTGCCTCCTCCATTGCTATTAACTCTGCTAGAATTTGAGCTCGCTCTAAAGATCTCCTTTCTCGCTAGGGGATTGGGCCGAGGGACCCGCCCTGTCCCTCTCAGCCATTCGCCCCATTTGACGCTTTGGAGGAGGCGACGCTCCTCGCCCGTCCATAAGGCCGCTTGTCTCTTCTTCCATCGAGCAAGCCTCGCCGTCGCAACGCTTATTAGATCGAGTTGCTCTTTGGTGATGACGAGGTGGATGGGAGGAGGCGTATCAACGTTGCGCTCCAAAGATTGGCGTTAGTATTTTCTTCATTACGTTCGTCCGAGGCATCAGAAACATGTCCGTCTGCTGTCACCATGGTTGTGGGTTGAAAGAAAAACTTTCGAAGTCAAGAATGCACGATTCCCGGCAATTGAACCAAACTGATGTTGCAGGAAATGTGCTTATCAATCTTCGTCCACGTGGCAGGACCAATCACTTGACTCCTTGACCTGAAATCGAACTCACGACTCAGCCTAATGGTCTCCGGCTTAGACCCTTGGGCGTCAGAGTAAGTATGGTATTTCGGAGAGCAAATAATGTATTGAACAAAGAGATTCAAATGACAAAATTGCGGTTACCTCAAAACCGTTGTAGTGGTTATGTATTTATAGCTGCTTGATGTGTGCGGTATATTTGGTAGGACTGTATGAATCCCGTAATTTGAGGGACAGTTACGTGTCCGGAGAACGTGTCCTTGAATGACTCCTGATTTGTAGGGAACCAGTTATGGAAAGTGTGGTGCGTACGTCTTACTTTATTAGGTCGACGCTTATTTGGTAGGTCAAGGTCGCTTGTTCAGCTTAGGTCGACCTGACTGATGGGTAGAGCTGGACCATACCCGAAATAGAACTCGGATCGTAGAGTCGGACCAAGCTAGGTCGGAACCTCGTAGGTCGGACAATGAGATCAGGTCGACTGATCCTGTCAATGGGCCTTGGGCCTAGTAATCGTTGGGCCAAGCCCACTGAGAGTGTGGTGGCAAAAGTAGATAAACAATTGGGCTTTACTCGCTGGGCCTAATTCGTCACTTTTGGTATGTTCAAAATATTTATTTTTTATTACTCCAACTTACCTAAAATACTTATCATTTTATTTTTTTAAAATGTACCAATATTAGGCTCTATTTAAGATTAAAATTTTTTATAAATTTTGATATATTTTTTATTTTTTTACTTTATATAAAATATATTAATTTTAAAAATATATTTATATAAACACAAAATTAAAACAATTTGGTAAAAAAAAAAAAGTTGACCCAATCGGGTCAATTTTCAGGTCGGCCAGTTACCAAGGTCATGCATTTTGGTGAATTTTTTTTTTTTTTTTGTTGGGGTCACGAGGACCAATGAGAATGGTCTTTAGCTCCCAAAGCTGGTTTCGCTGCTTTGAAACGTGTCGGGCACCAATTTCGTTAACATATAACCGGTTATAGTTAAATACACGGCCTGGAAAAATACACGGCCAACGCAATTGACGATAATACCCATTTATATATAAAATTTTTTTTTTTTCATTTCAAATTCAATCAAACAAAAGCTCTTCCTCTCCCTCGCTCTCTCTCTACACGACGACGACAACACCCAACGGACGGACGACACACCACGACGACGAAGAATGGCTCGAGTAAAAATTCCGGCCGTCCTGCCGGAGCTTCCGCCGCCGCTACCACCACTGCCATCGCCGCCGCCTCCGCTTCTACCACCTTGCCCGTGAAGAAGGTAATGCAATTTGAACGTAATTTAAACCTAATTTTACATTCCCAATGTCTAATTTTTGCTTGATTGATTCAATTGATTTGGACGTCTTTCATGAACTGGTTTCTTCAATTGATTTCGACGTTCTTTCTTTGATAATAACCAAACTGGAGAGATTCTCGTGTAAACTCACATGAGATGCATCTCGTGTGAGTTCACACGAGATTATTCTCGTGTGAGTTCACACGAGATGCATCTCGTGTGAGTTCACACGAGATTCTTCTCGTGTGAGTTCACACGAGATGAATCTCGTGTGAGTTCACACGAAGTGCCCAGTGTCCACTCTTTTTCCTTTGCATCGTTCATAGTCAGTTATAAATGCTAAATAGCTAATTTATTGTATCTTATTTGATTTTTTGTAGGCACGTGAACGTATGACCGCGTCCAATAGAAAGAGGAAGGCCGAGACGGCACCTAAGGTAGATAAACGCAAAGAAAGGATACATGATAGGACTATCGTGCGTGGGTCCGAGCTTGGGATTGAGCGGTGATGTAGGAGATGATCATGATAGACTTTTTGCAAAGGCTGAGCGGCCTGACGGTGCATCGAGGCACGATACTGGGTTTGAGCATGCGATTGAGGAGGGATGTAGGAGATGATGAGGCATCTTCCGATCTCCGATGATAGTAGTGAGGAGGATGTAGGGAGGATGATGATGGATCTTCCGATTCGATGATAGTGGTGAGGGGGATGAGGAGGCGGAGCTGGAGGGTGGGGATGATGATGATGATGATGAGGAGGAGGAGGAGGAGGTACAGGATGTTAGACCTTTGAGGCATGGGAGGGGGAGGGGGAGGGATGTGGCTAGAGGGCGGGGACGGAGGAGGCAGGGTGCGGGTGGGGAGGAGCCACCATCATGGCGGTCGCAGTGACCCGGTGGCGGCCCGGAGAATGTTTCACTTATATACGGCTTTGGTGATCACAGAGCTCGAGAGATTTGGAGGGATGCCACTAGTGAGTCGGTGGTGACTTTCATACCTGAGAGATGCTACATCTGCAAAAGTAAGATAATCATTTATATGAATTTATTAAAATCTTGAAGTTGTTTGGCACACTCTAAATATTCCATTAATTATACATCTCGTACTTTTCTCGATCTCGAGTGTTGATTATATTTTTGTTTGGAATAAACAGGTTCAAGCGTGATGATGGAGGCTGCGGAGCAGAGCCTGGTCGACCCTCGTTGATGCATCGGGCATCCGGCTGCACGATGCCACCATTCGGGAGGCCTAATCATGCGGCGATGACAGCATTTTGGAACAGTGGTCTCCCGAGACTAACTCGTTCCACATGCCGTGGGGGAGATGCCATTGCGTTACACGGCACGTATTTCATATCTTCCGGGTATGTTGTTATATATTATCAATTTCAAGACTATACTATCTACATTCATCTCTTGTACTAAAATGTGTTATTTCATCTTCAATTTACAGTATCGCCGTGTAGGTGCACTGATTCGATATCCGGATCCAAGGTTCGACCTGTCCATCCGCATCACTAGACACCTCGTTTTGGGAGGCACCGGGTACTTATTGAAGGATGTCCTAAGGCGTCTCTTTTCTTCCGTATACGCCTACATGACCGACGCCCGAAAGCTTCTGCGTATATCCCGCATCTTGGGTTCCACGATGTTCGTGGACAAGAGTCGAGATAAGGTGCCCTCGGCCTACCTTTCTCTGTGCATGGATCTTGAGAGACTCCCCACTCTCTCTGGGGATCACTACATTGGCATATTTATATCGAGAGTTGGGGAAGGCGTCGAGATCCGGATGCGCAGATGGGTGGTTGTGTCACGGCGTATTTCTTGAGGTACATCTTACTATACTCGTTTTCTTTTTACTCCAGTCGACTCCCTCCTGTAATTACATGTTGCATTTGATTAGTATTTAATACTTTTTACATACATCTCGGGGTGGATATACGAGTACTTCCGGATTTCCGGCGACTTTCTGACCCGCTGGCGGCGAGGGGGCAGAGAGCCCGTAGATGGTCACGTACTGATACAGCTGGGAGGGGATTAGATCATCTAGTGCAGTATCGCCGCACTCTTGACAGGATGCATGTTGATAGGGTGAGTTATTCATATTAAAAGCTGTTTCAAATTGTTACAATCACTCAGTTATTATGTAGACTATGCCCTAACAAAGTCTACTCACAGGTTGTTTGGACTCCTTATGGTATCGGAGCGGACTCGATTACGCCGGTTTCACACTCTGTAGGGGTTATACGCTTTTGTGACATCACGAGGCGTATATGCCTGATCGTGTTACCAGGCGGTTCGGGTACCAGACGAGAGATCCCCAGACGGCCCCCCGTGACTCCCACGAGATGTATTTTGTCAAAGGGTCAGAAGGGATACCAAAAGGAGTATGGTGACGGAGATGATTTTTGGGACGGGTGGGTGTTGTTCGACATGCATGAGTTCAGGCCCGTTCCCGGATGGGGGCCACCACTGAGATACTACATCTTCTCCCGTGACTGATGATTATATGGAGTGGTTTCTGGCTAGGAGTCATGTTCGGATATCTAATCCGATACACGATCCTCCCGTTGACATTCCACCTCCCCCAGTTGATGTTCCACCGCGGCTGGGGTTGCGGCGATCGCGAGATCTCATACTTCCATTAGTGACGGATGCGAGTCTCCCGAGTACGCGGAGATATACTTAGACGGGCACACGAGGGTTTAGGTCGTCTCATGTAGGAGGTCGCATTTATGTATTGTTGATTATGGAGTTTTGGTATATTTGTAGTACTGATTATGGAGTTGGATTTATTTTCTGTAGGAAATGGATAGTTGTTGTTGTAATGGTATACTGATTGTATTGTTGTTGTTTATGGAGTTATGGATTTGTAGTACTGAATATGGAGTTATGGATTTGTTGCTGTTGTTTATTTGGTGTTGTTTATTTGGTATTGACAGATGCGAGTATGAAATGGATAGTTGTTGTTGTGTCTGATTGTGTTGTTGCTGTTGTTTATTTGGTGTTGTTGTTTACTTGGTATACGCCTACCTCGTTTAATTTTTTTCTAGATTCTAAATGACATTTAAAATGTTTTTCATCTACATGAGTTTCCTCAAAATCCAAATGGATATTGAGTTACAAATTTTAGGGTTTTTAGGGTTTTACGTGTCCCGATCTTGTCAAAAATGGTATACGGCTACCTCGTTTATTTTTTTTTATTTTTTTCTAGATTCTAAATGACATTTAAAGTGTTTTTCATCTACATGAGTTTTCTCAAAATCCAAATGGAGATTGAGTTACAAATATTTGCCATTATTTAGGGTTTTTAGGGTTTTACGTGTCCCGATCTTGCCAAAAATGGTATACGACTACCTTGTTTATCTTTTTTTTTATTTTTTTCTACATTCTAAATGACATTTAAAATGTTTTTCATCTACATGAGTTTCCTCAAAATCCAAATGGAGATTGAGTTACAAATTTTTGCCATTATTTAGGGTGTTAGGGGTTTTTTGTGTCCCGATCTTGCCAAAAATGGTATACGCCTACCTCGTTTAATTTTTTTTAATTTTTTTCTAGATTCTAAATGACATTTAAAATGTTTTTCATCTACATGAGTTTCCTCAAAATCCAAATGGATATTGAGTTACAAATTTTTGCCATTATTTAGGATTTTTAGGGTTTTCTGTGTCCCGATCTTGCCAAAAATGGTATAAGGCTACCTCGTTTAATTTTTTTTAATTTTTTTCTAGATTGTAAAATGACATTTAAAATGTTTTTCATCTACATGAGTTTCCTCAAAATCCAAATGGATATTGAGTTACAAATTTTTGCCATTATTTAGGGTTTTTAGGGTTTTACGTGTCCCGATCTTGCCAAAAATGGTATACGGCTACCTCGTTTATTTTTTTTAAATTTTTTTCTAGATTCTAAATGACATTTAAAGTGTTTTTCATCTACATGAGTTTCCTCAAAATCCAAATGGATATTGAGTTACAAAGTTTTGCCATTATTTAGGGTTTTGTAGGGTTTTATGTGTCCCGATCTTGCCAAAAATGGTATAAGGCTACCCTGTTTAATTTTTTTAATTTTTTTCTAGATTCTAAATGACATTTAAAGTGTTTTTCATCTACATGAGTTTTCTCAAAATCCAAATGGAGATTGAGTTACAAATATTTGCCATTATTTAGGATTTTTAGGGTTTTACGTGTCCCGATTCTTGCCAAAAATGGTATACGGCTACCTCGTTTATTTTTTTTTAATTTTTTTCTAGATTCTAAATGACATTTAAAGTGTTTTTCATCCACATGAGTTTCCTCAAAATCCAAATGGAGATTGAGTTACAATTTTTTGCCATTATTTAGGGTTTTTAGGGTTTTCTGTGTCCCGATCTTGCCAAAAATGGTATACGCCTACCTCGTTTAATTTTTTTTAATTTTTTTCTAGATTCTAAATGACATTTAAAATGTTTTTCATCTACATGAGTTTCCTCAAAATCCAAATGGATATTGAGTTACAAATTTTTGCCATTATTTAGGGTGTTTAGGGTTTTACGTGTCCCGATCTTGCCAAAAATGGTATAAGGCTAGCTCGTTTATTTTTTTTTATTTTTTTCTAGATTCTAAATGACATTTAAAATGTTTTTCATCTACATGAGTTTCCTCAAAATCCAAATGGAGATTGAGTTACAAATTTTTGCCATTATTTAGGGTTTTTAGGGTTTTCTGTGTCCCGATCTTGCCAAAAATGGTATAAGGCTACCTCGTTTAATTTTTTTTAATTTTTTCTAGATTCTAAATGACATTTAAAATGTTTTTCATCTACATGAGTTTCCTCAAAATCCAAATGGATATTGAGTTACAAATTTTTGCCATTATTTAGGGTGTTTAGGGTTTTCTGTGTCCCGATCTTGCCAAAAATGGTATAAGGCTAGCTCGTTTATTTTTTTTTAATTTTTTTCTAGATTCTAAATGACATTTAAAATGTTTTTCATCTACATGAGTTTCCTCAAAATACAAATGGAGATTGAGTTACAAATTTTTGCCATTATTTAGGGTTTTTAGGGTTTTCTGTGTCCCGATCTTGCCAAAAATGGTAAAAGGCTACCTCGTTTAATTTTTTTCTAGATTCTAAATGACATTTAAAATGTTTTTCATCTACATGAGTTTCCTCAAAATCCAAATGGATATTGAGTTACAAATTTTTGCCATTATTTAGGGTGTTTAGGGTTTTTTGTGTCCCGATCTTGCCAAAAATGGTATAAGGCTAGCTCGTTTTTTTTTTTTTAATTTTTTTCTAGATTCTAAATGACATTTAAAATGTTTTTCATCTACATGAGTTTCCTCAAAATACAAATGGAGATTGAGTTACAAATTTTGCCATTATTTAGGGTTTTTAGGTTTTTGTTGTCCGATCTTACCTCGTTTAATTTTTTTAATTTTTTTCTAGATTCTAAATGACATTTAAAATGTTTTTCATATACATGAGTTTTCTCAAAATCCAAATGGAGATTGAGTTACAAATATTTGCCATTATTTAGGGTTTTTAGGGTTTTCTGTGTCCCGATCTTGCCAAAATGGTATAAGGCTACCTCGTTTAATTTTTTTTAATTTTTTTCTAGATTCTAAATGACATTTAAAATGTTTTTCATCTACATGAGTTTCCTCAAAAACCAAATGGATATTAGAGTTACAAATTTTGCCATTATTTAGGGTTTTTAGGGTTTTACGTGTCCCGATCTTGCCAAAAATGGTATACGGCTACCTCGTTTATTTTTTTAATTTTTTTCTAGATTCTAAATGACATTTAAAGTGTTTTTCATCTACATGAGTTTCCTCAAAATACAAATGGAGATTGAGTTACAAATTTTTGCCATTATTTAGGTTTTTAAGGTTTTCAGTGTCCCGCGATCTTGCCAAAAATGGTATACGCCTACCTCGTTTAATTTTTTTAATTTTTTTATAGATTCTAAATGACATTTAAAGTGTTTTTCATCTACGTGAGTTTCCTCAAAATCCAAATGGAGATTGAGTTACAAATATGTGCCATTATTTAGTGGTATTTAGGTTTTATGTGTCCCGATCTTGCCAAAAATGGTATAAGGCTACCTCGTTTAATTTTTTTAATTTTTTTCTAGATTGTAAATGACATTTAAAATGTTTTTCATCTACATGAGTTTCCTCAAAATCCAAATGGATATTGAGTTACAAATTTTGCCATTATTTAGGGTTTTTAGGTTTTACGTGTCCCGATCTTGCCAAAAATGGTATACGATGCTACCTCGCTTATTTTTTAATTTTTTTCTAGATTCTAAATGACATTTAAAGTGTTTTTCATCTACATGAGTTTCCTCAAAATCCAAATGGATATTGAGTTACAAATTTTTGCCATTATTTAGTGGTTTTTAGTGGTTTTATGTGTCCCGATCTTGCCAAAAATGGTATAAGGCTACCTCGTTTAATTTTTTTAATTTTTTTCTAGATTCTAAATGACATTTAAAATGTTTTTCATCTACATGAGTTTCCTCAAAATCCAAATGGAGATTGAGTTACAAATTTTGCCATTATTTAGGGTTTTTAGTGGTTTTACGTGTCCCGATCTTGCCAAAAATGGTATACGGCTACCTCGTTTATTTTTTTTTTTAATTTTTTTCTAGATCTCTGAATGACATTTAAAGTATTTTTCATCTACATGAGTTTTCTCAAAATCCAAATGGAGATTGAGTTACAAATATTTGCCATTATTTAGGGTTTTTAGGTTTTACGTGTCCCGATCTTGCCAAAAATGGTATACGGCTACCTCGTTTATTTTTTTTTATTTTTTTCTACATTCTAAATGACATTTAAAAATGTTTTTCATCTACATGAGTTTCCTCAAAATCCAAATGGAGATTGAGTTACAAATATGTGTCATTATTTAGTATTTAGGGTTTTATGTGTCCTGATCTTGCCAAAAATGGTATAAGGCTACCTCGTTTAATCTTTTTTTTTAATTTTTTTCTAGATTGTAAATGACATTTAAAATGTTTTTCATCTACATGAGTTTCCTCAAAACTAAACGCTGATATCGTAGCCACAAATTTTTGCCATTATTTGCGCTTTTGCGCTTTACGTAGTCCGATCTTAAAATGTTTTTCATCTACGAGAGACGATAGTAACATTGAAGATGGGCTGCGGAAGCCCTTGCTTTACACCGGTAGCTGGTACCGTATGAGTTCCAGACAATCCAGCATGATGGGGATCCTCCGCGAATCCATCTCCATTTTCCTCTGCGTCTTCATTGTCGCCTTAGGGGCCCATCCAGTTCGGCTTCACGGTAATCTCTCTATTATTCTCCTTTGTAATTTCTTCTTTCTCTCTGCGCCTCAATTATATCTATTCCTTCGTTGTTCTACGAGTGTGCGGTATTGTAAGATTTTGGAAAAGTTCTCCCTAGCTTGTTTATTCACATTATGCACATATATATAGTTAAGCAATGAGTGAATCCTAATTATACAAGGATTGTAAATCTCAACTATACATGGAGAATATAATATAGTTTCCTAATCTATGAGTTTGATAATATATTCCAAATAATAAAGAAGGAAAGATAGATTAGGAAACTTCAACTTGTTTCCAAAACTGAACAGGAACTGGAGAGGGCCGAGGCGGGCGCCCGGCAAGCAGAGACATGTGGGGCCGAGGGAGCAATGCCTCTGAGGCGGCCGCCCGGATGATGGCGCGAGCATGCGCTGCGCCTCGATACGTATAGGTTCAGCATTGTTTTCCCTTGTGGCTGAGGCTGGGCGCATGGCCTCTCTAGCCGCGGGCGCCTCACTCGACAAAGCTGCTCTTCAACCTGGATTTGTTTCCTTCCTCGACGCCTATAAGCTTCATCCTTAATACGCCCCGCATGAAGACGGACGATCCAGCAGAGAAGGCCAACCTTGGATATAATGGTATGCTGGAAGCCGTATAACGCAGGCAAATGGAGCCGGTTTTGTAACACCTCTGGGCTAGTTGGTCCGAACCAACAATATGTCGCACGCGAAGAGAACCTGACTCCATTTGCTCACGAACAAAGTGAAATGAGAGGGCCAACGTGTTTCCATGTGAGAGTGGAAGATCGGGTTTGCCCTATGCAGTGTAGCGTGGCACCAAGGTTATCACGTAAAGAAATCACAATGTGTGGTAGTCGCGGGCGATGGAAATCCAAGCTCGCAAGTAAGTTCCTCAACCCAAAGTGTAAGTTCTCACTGCACAGGTGAGCAACCGGGGCTTATAGTCCTGAATTCGCTTTATCAAGGCAAGGCGGATCTGGTGAAGAAGGTGGCATCGTTGTTTTCCTGGGAAGAAACCTAGTGGATCGTTTTTGCCGCATGCACAAGCAAGCCGTAAGTTTAAGGATACAATCATCTTTGCCTCCACCCAATCCGCATCACGTAACGCACGGGCAGAAGTCGAGGAGACCTCGCAAAAATCCCAAGACCACGCTTACTAAGTGCCATAAAGATAGTCATAGAAGACGCCTTCCAATGCAACCCAAATGAGAAGATCGTGGGTTTGCATGAATCAAGCTGAAGCTTGTCGACCGGTATTGCAGTGCAATTTCGGACGAGCTGAATAATGATAAGTATCAAGTCCACCAACAATAAGACGATAGGAAGTAGTGGTCAACACTGGAGCGGCAGTGATCGTATGGCGAGGGCGAGCATATTTTTCCACTGCCATGGAGCTGAAAGCTGGCCATGCAGCTTCAATCAGCTGGCGACGGAGTAGGCGTCATTGGATGTATCGTTGCCTGGGAGAGAGGAGTCTGCTTATGGTTAGGAACGACGCCAACACCCAAGAAGAGAGACAAGTGGCAAAAAAAAAAGCGTCCTTGGGTGGAGAACCTACGCGGATAGTCGTGGAGACGAAAGATCTCAAGGCGCGGAGAGGGAAAGGGCTTCTATGACAATGAGCATCATCAACATAGTATGCGAAATAGGGGAAGTTGAGATTTGGTTTCAAGATAAAAACAGAGGACTCTGGCCAGTGAGTAGGTTGGAAGCCATATGCGCAGAGGTAGGTTTTCGAAGTTCCTCAAACCACGCCCTGGGAGCCCTGCTTGAGACCATGATCGCTGACAAGCTTCGAAAAACAAAGCGACGGATCAGCGGAGTCCTTAAACGCAAAGCGGTCAGTGGTCAAGTATTGGCTAAAACAAGCTGTCAGAGAGAGTCCTTTAAGGAAGGCTATTGTTTGGGACATCAAGTCGGCGTTAAGAGGCCAACGGTCAGGTCGCGGTGCAAGAGAAGCAGTAAGTAGCCTCAATCGCTGGTCCGGTTTCGACAATCCGGATCTACAGGTTTTTGCAGAATCAACACCGCCCACCGTACTGTTGATGAAAACTCTTGCTAAAAATGGACTCAGATTTCGAACGGCTGCTGTCAGGTTTATTTGACGCTGAAGCACCCACTCGCATCCGACACATGTTACGGGTCGATGGATGGCAGACCGTAAGTGACCGCTGCTGCTGGTTGTGGCTTCAAATGCTTAAATCACGGCGTTACGCCAACGTAGGAAACGGATAGGCTTGCTTGTTTGGGCGTGCCGAAGCCATGTGGGAGAGGTTGGGGACTGGATAGGTGTCGCGGCTATACTGGGGTCCGATTTCGCGATGCCACGGAAAAGTCTGCACTTCGCGTGATAAGACGCGAGCGGAGGGCGATGGACGGAGTGGTCGGGAGCGAAGTGTTTATCAAGTCGAATCTGAGTGGGTCTATTAGGCCGGATCGGCAGAGGAGGAGTCGTAGGAGGAACGCAGAGTGCGATGAGGTCGAGTCAAGGGGAGGTGGACTTGGAAGTGGGCTGGTGTCTAGATGTGGAGGAAAGGTGGCGCCATTCCATAAATGGTGAGCACGGAAGCCAGCCAAAGGAAATGCTAAGCGGCTGCGAAAGGAGTCTCTGACTGGGAAAGCGGTTTCAACGAAATGACATTGCTTAGAGAGCTGCAGACATCGACAGGCTGAGTGTAGGATCAAGCGCAGAATACGCGTCGGCACAAGTAGCAACCAACGAAAATACAAGTGACGGATTTTGGAAGCGAGCTCATGGGCTGTGTACGGGCGAAGCCGTGGATACAGAGGCAACCAAAACTACGTAGCTCATTAGCTGGAGGAGCGAAAAGGCCAAGCAGGGAGTCATCATTGCGAAAGCGGGTTGCGGTAATCCGTTTACTGAGGTAGCAGGCAATATGCAGAGAGCATGGCCAAAGCGCGAGGGGGTAGTCGGGTACAGAGAGAGAGAGCGAGGTAACGATTTCCACAACGTACGGCAAATGACGACGTCTCGGCCAGACCCTGGCCAGGTTTGTGAGTCATGAGGTGGGGCGTTGAGAGAAGAGCGATGCCGTTTCACCAAGAAATGCTGCGCAGAAGCTTAGAGATATTCACACCCCCGCTCGTTGTCCGAGTAGATCTTGAATTGACAGGATCGCTTCCAATATTTTTCGACTGTGAGCTGGAGTTTTATAGTGTGTCAGAAGGTTTCAGGTTCGGTTTTGCGGGTAAAACCAAACGTATTTAATGAAGCTGTCGACAAAGACAAAGATGACATAGTATTTAAAGCTTGTCAATTCAGAGCGTTGACTCGAGAGGGTCCATACATCCGAAAATACAGATCAAGCGGAGTAATGAGACAAGAGCCGCAAAGATTTAAATGGCGGCAAACAGGGCTTTTATCAATAAAGCAAGAATTACAGAGGTAAACTAGAGGAAATAGATAAAACTAAACTTGCATACGTAATAAACTACAACGAGGGAAGCAGGGGATTTGCCCTAATCTATGATGCCACAATACAAGGATGCAGAGAGCTTCAAAGAGCTTTCGAATGTGAAGCTTGAGGGTGCGCAAATGTAGATTCGCCATCCCTCAAGGTTTCCATGGACGAAGAGCTTTCGACTCAGCGGCTTTATCCTCGATACAGAAAAGAAGAATGCGAGAATTGAACGACGGCATTTGCTGTCAACGACAAAAATTGAGACACAAATAGAATCATTGTTGACGAACGGTAATGAGAGGACATGTGTTAAGCACACCATTTAATTTAAGCAGTTAGAGAGAGGATGTAAGGAGAGTAGTAAGGTGAACCCATGCCAGAGATCGTAAGAGTTAGAATCATGGCGCGACGCACACGTCGTCACCGCTATCATAGGTGGCTGCTGGGTAGGTGGCCAGCCGAGGAGGTCATCGCACGTGATTGGGTGGCACCACTCATTCATGCAGCCACAGCGGCAGGAGCGGGGAGAGAGGGTCATTGTAAAGGCATAAAGGGCTTGGGATTGTTTGATTGACAGGAATTGGTTTTCGCTCGGGCGAGGGGATGTTTACTGCGCTGCTCACTGCTGAATTCTGCGACATCAGATTTATACGGCCAATGCTAGACAATATTGGCACTTGCCTACCAATGGCAGGCGAGAGGCTGCATTGGGGAAGAAGACGGCGAGGGCGGGATGGCGGTAGTTGCTGACGCGCTTACGATGCGGGTGGCTTGGGCGTCACACGCGGTGCTGGGCATGGTCATGGTGAAGTGGATTGCTAATCAAGAGTTCAAGGCTGGATTTAGCTTTTCAAAGGAGGGCTTCAAAGGAGACGCTGGGTTATCACTACCCTGGGCTTCAGCCTATAACCTGCTCAATGTTTCATAGTCTGCACCTTTGAGGACGGCGTAAAGAGGCCTTCTAATCCTACTGCTCGCTCTAGGGACGAAGCGAGTCTGCTCGGTGCCATAGGATTCATGACGGCATTCATGTATTCCGAGACGAGAGTCAAGCTGGGTGAAGACTGGCAAGGCTGTCCTTTATTTCAAGAATGTGGCCACCGGAGCAAGCGCATAATGAAGCTTGGGCGGCGGTCCAAGCCTCACGGGAGGTGCGTGTCAGTGGATCAGTGGGAGCTACCGTAGATCTAAGGTACCTACGAGCCCCAAGTGACGAGGCGATCTTGGCGAGACCACGTAATGGCGGCCGGGTTAGGGATAGATGTAGTGGTGGCGGGTTTAGCCGGTTCATCGTCGGTTTCCGCGACGGCAGGATTGGCGGTGGTAGGTAATGGTGTCCCCGGTTTTGGGCAGCCATCAACAAACTTGTAAGGTCGAGGCCAAAGAGATGTATAGAGGTGATTCGGGAAGTCACAGAAGCGCAGGTTGGGGTGAGTGGTGGAACCACGGTAGGATAAACCGACTACAGGAGAGAGGTCAGATCGGGTTCCACGGAGTTCGGGACGCGGAAGAAAAACTACTAATGTGGAAAGAAGGGGAGGGGGGGCCGTTTTTAAAGCAGGAGGGATTTAGACTATGAATCTGCCTGCCTGGGACACCACGTAAGTTACTGGTGCTTCCTTATTTGTTTATTCACATTATGCACATATATATAGTTACAATGAGCGAACTTAATTATACAAGGATCAG